>JAPYYZ010001722.1:0-14541 GCA_030522705.1 Eretmocerus eremicus | reverse complement strand
TTTACACATTCCAGTTCTCCTGTCCTTTAGTCATGAGCAATGTCATCAATAAAAATTGAAACAAGGGACATACCGTCCCAAAATTCATTTTACAAAAACGTTTGTAGTAGCTATAATGGAATATTTGATCGATGATCCATTTTATGACTCAATCAACCTAACTGGAAACAATTCCATCAAATAGAAAACCAATAAAGAAGAACCAATAGTGGCAATCTAAAATTGCTCTCTTTGAAAGATCCTCACCTGAGAGAATTGCTCCTCCCTGCAAGACATCATCAATATTTTGTACCATAATTCTTTGGACATCTTCGAGTTAATGGTTCACAGCATTCATATTTCGCCTGGACTACCATCCGAGGAAATTTTTTTCGCTTTCTGCAGATAGGTATCTGAAACAAAAGATGATGGCTATTTCAACTCGGATAATATCGAATGATCACATGCAGTCAAAAACTAGCTCACCGAATTCAATGAAAGTGTATGGCCTACTCACTGAGTTCTTTCTCTCTCCATATTGTGCATGGGATTCTTGAGCAATATCTCCGAAATGACTGTAGGCGATGCGTTTGCTGAATTGTCGTTCACATCAAATCAAGTAGCAGACATCACCTTCAGTGAGATAGCTAGAAAAATTGAGAATATAATCAGCTCTGTGTGAAATCCACAATGATATTACCTAGTAATATGATGGATTCTCACTGGGAAGAATCCATTATCCGAAAAACTAATAGATTAACGGATACATCATCCAGGAAATTCATAGGCGTGATAGTAAGGGATTATCCATACCAGATTATAATGAGTTAGTTGAGATGAAGAATTGAGATTGGTATAGTTTTTCCATGAAATTATAATGTAAATACATCTCTTCTGTACATGATGGAACTTTTTATGAATATTTCAACATCATGAGACTATTTCACACATTCCAGTTCTCCTGTCCTTTAGTCATGAGCAATGACATCAAAAAAGATTGAAACAAGAGACATACCGTCCCAAAATTCATCTTAAAAAAACTTTTGTAGTAGCTATGATGAAATATTTGATCGATGCTCCATCCCATGACTCGATCAACCTATCTGGAAACAATTCTATCAAATAGAAAACCGATAAAAAAACCTATAGTGACAATCTGGAATTGCTCTCTTTGAACGATTTTGATGATATAAATATAAGTTTGGATATTTTTCTCATCATTCTTTAAACAAACAACAAACAACGCAAACGAAAACAAGTCAGCCTTCAAACAACAAGTCTTGAACAAAATGATACGGTCTGAAACAAATACCACTGAGTAATCGCGAGAATAAATTATTCGTGGAATTATCCGTCCACATTTACTCCTCCATTTCCTCTCTCCAATCGTCCGATTTCTGCTGCTCTGAAATCAGTGAGGAATCTCGAGAGGAACTCGCACCCCTTCAGAAGGGCCGCTTCTCGTTGTTTCAGAGTCGTCAAAGTAGATTCCCTAAAGACAAAAAACTGGTACAGACCCGAAAAAAGTTTGGGGTTAACCGGAGTCATTTTCTACAATGAAAGAAGATAAAAATGATGAATACATACCTGAAAAGAGCAGCAACCTGTCCCTATCGATGACCTGAGGTCGCCTTCGTCCAGGAACGAGATTTTTTACTTGGAATGGATCAAGAGCGGAGTCAAGGAGCTCCTGAGGCGTGACGAGCATCAACGCTGTGGCGCCTATGAAATATCTCCCACTCGGCCTATTGATTCATCGAAATCTGATGCTGTCCACAGCCTTCTCCCTGGTTAGATGTATCTGCGGATCAAATCGATCAAGAGCGAAGATGAAAAAACATGAGACATACCAAAGAATGAAATCAGAAGACTCATCAAAATCTGAGGTACTCACCCGGTGACCGACTAACTGACACCGTCAATTTGACCATTTTTCATAGTAAATCCCACCTCTTCTATTGAAATTGCGCTTTTCTGTGATATATTCTGACATCTTGGTTGAATCAGAGTCGTCAACCAAGAGGTAAGCATTCAATTTTGCTGCGCATTTATTTTTCAATCTTAATTCATTAGGACAATTTCTCCTCTCACAGATTATTCTTAAACGGACTTGGTGATGCAGCTGTCATGAACGCCGAGAAGAGTGGAGCAGCGGATCGTACGGTAGAGAGACTTGACAATTGTCGGGAGACTCAGATCTTGAACAAGATTATTGCGCTTATAAGAGCATGTTTCCAATGAAGGTGTCTCAATTGTTGCTAATGCTTGACTTGAAAGAGACAGGAGTATATTATAACGTTCTCCATCTAATTATATATCTATCTATTTTGTTCATCTATTTGATCAATGAGCGGGCTGGAAAGTCCTTCACAAATATTGATTTGATGACTGAGAATTGCAGACTGGTAAGAGTTCACTAGAATACCAAAATCAGGCCAAGATGTTGTTCAGGAAACTTGGCCGTCGGTCTCCAGCACAGTGCACAATAGAGAATGGACCGTATTTTTTCCAGTAAGGATCCATTATATTACTACATAATATCATTGTGGATTTTATAGAGAGCTGATTATATTCTTGATTTTTCTAGCTATCTCACTGGACATGATGTCTGCTGCTTGGTTCGATGTGAACGATGATTCAGCAAACGCATCGTCCACAGTCATTTAGGACATATTGCTCAAGAATTCCATGCACAATATGGAAAGAAAATAAACTCAGTGAGTAGGCCATACACATTCATTGAATTCGGTAAGCTAATTTTTGACTGCATGTGATCATTTGATATTTTCTGAGTTAAAATAGCCATCATTTTCTGTTTCACATACCTATCTGCAGAAAGCAAAAAAAATATTTCCAGATGGTAGTCCAGGCGAAATATGAATACTGTTAACAATCAACTCGAAGATGTCCGAAGAATTATGGCACAAAATATTGATGATGTCTTGCAGAGAGGAGCAATTCTCTCAGGTGAGGATCTTTCAAAGAGAGCAATTTTAGATTGCCACTATGGGTTTCTTTTATTGGTTTTCTATCTGATAGCATTGTTTCCAGTTAGGTTGATCGAGTCATGAAATGGATCATCGATCAAATATTCCATTATAGCTACTACGAAAATTTTTGTGAAATGAATTTTGGGACGGTATGTCTCTTGTTTCAATTTTTATTGATGACATTGCTCATGACTAAAGGACAGGAGGACTGGAATGTGTAGAATAGTCTCATAATGTTGAAATATTTATAAAAAGTTCCATCATGTACAGGAGAGATGTATTTACATTATAATTTCATAGAAAAACTATACCAATCTCAATTTTTCATCTCAACTAACTCATTATAGTCTAGCCGATTCAAATACTTGCTCACGCAAGACGCAACGTTTGAAACTCTCGCGTACGCGAGCTGAGTTCTAAATACGTGTACGCGAGGATCAACTTTGCCTCGGCCTCGGGGAACCGTGCTGTTCTCGAGCCGAACCCGCGGCTCGCGTACCCGAAAATCAACTCTGTTTCGTCTTCGAAAGACCCGCGCCAGTACGCGCGTTGTATCAAATACTCGCGGACGCCACCTGAAAAGTTACAAATCCTCGCGTACGCGAGCCGATTTGGAAACTCGCGTACGCGAGCCAATGTGTAAACTTTCGTACGCGACAATGAACTTCGCCTCGGCCGCGGAAAGCCCGCACGAGTATGCGAATTGGTTGTAATATTCGCGTGTGCGAGACCCCACGTTACCAGTGATCGCGTACGGGAGCCCATCCTGAAACTCGCGTACGCATTGATTAACTAGGTTCGGCCGCGAAAGACCCACGCGTACCCTAGCCAATCCAAATTCATGCTCACGCGAGACTCAACGCCATAAACTCTCGCGTACGCGTGCCGAGCCCCGAACTCGCGTACGCGAGAGACTCGATGCTGCCTCCACCGCGGGAGCCTATTTAAAGACTTGTTTATGCATAACCCAACCTTGCTTTGGCCGCGGAAGACCCTCGCCTACACGAGACAATTCGAAACTTCGCGTACGCCAGTGGCTACAATATGGATTTCTGCGGACGCGAGCCGTGTTCCAAACTCGCGTAAGCGAGAGACTCAATGCTGCCTTGGCCTCGGAAAGCCGTGGAGTACTCGAGCCCATCTTCAAACTCGCGTACGTGAGTATCTATCTGGTCTTGGCCGCGAAGAGACTCGTTCACGCGAGCCGACTCAATTGTTTGCTTACGCAAGACCCAACGTTAAAAACTCTCGCATACGCGAGAGACCTAATGCTGCCTCGGCCTTAGGAAACCGTGGTGTACTCGAGCCGACTCGGAAACTGGTGTAAGTGAGACCCAACTTTACTTCCGTCGCGGGAGATCCACGCGAGTACGCGAGCCAATTTCCGCTCTTGCGTATGCAAGAGATTCAATGCTGCTCCGGCCACGGGGAGTCTCCGTGTTCGCGAGCCGATTCAAATACTCGCGTTCGCGAGATGAAACATTCCAAATCCTTGCGTACACGAGCTGATTCTCGAATTCACTCAAGCGAGAGAATCAATGTTACCTCGACCGCAAAGAATCCTCGTGAGCACGAGTCGATTCCAGAACTCGCGTACAAGCTCGGCAATATGGTCTGAGTGGGGTAAATTGGTCCACCCCCAACCATTTGACACTGCCCGGACCTCGTTTACCTCACCCTCACCATATTGCCCCACCCTGCCCATTTTACCCCACCCTGTTCATTTCGCCTACCCTGAGCCATTCCACCCGCCCGGTTCACTCTATACCACCCTGACCATTTTGCCCCACCCGGTCCGTTTTGACCCATTCTGCCCATTCCACCCAACTCTGTCCATTTTTCCCCACTCTGAGCTGTTTCAAGCTTTATGTTCAGTGGAGGTCAAAATGTAGAGAAGACGCTAATGTGACTCATCGAAGAGAGACAATGTCAGAATTATAGAGATCATCCCAATGAATATTGTCCTCTGAAAGCAGAGAATGTCAGGAGTGTCACGGTCAAAATTGGAGAAATATCAACAGTGAATACATACAGACTGCACGATACAGGAAAATAAGCGTGTTCCAGATTTGAGAAAAAGCCATTTCACCCAAGGATTGACAGAGTTGTATGTAGGGGACTTTTGTATCAAATCAGCATCCCTCATGAACTGTTCACACTAGGCCTTGGTGAACAAAGGACACCGCAGCAAAGGCGGCGATTTCTGCCCTCGGTGGAATTTGACCAAATTTTAGGGGTAGATAGATCGAATCACGCAGATTCTGATGCTTAAAGCAGTTTTTTTTGAAAAATTCATTCGCAAGAGCTTGATTCGTTTTAGAAGCGTTCGATTCTTGGTTATGGAAGCGCTTTGTTCAAATCATCCGGCGGAGAACACTGCTTGATTCGTAAAATCAATACGAGCATTCCAACGATAATACTGAATGGCATTATTTATCAATGTCACCTGCCGATATCTCAATATTATTTTGACATTACGAGGATATGACTTCGAGCGAAAAGATACTATTTGGGGAATCTCGGCTTTATTTGACGTGAAAAAATGTTCCGGCGCTAACTCGGGAATTCACATTTGCTCGAGGAACTTAGGGGAGACACGTATTCTCTGCGGATGAATCGGCCGTCTGACATAATCATTAATCATCGTGCGCATTGATTCGTATCATTATGATATTCTGAATCGAACGGGACCGCACTCAAAGTCACAAGCCGTGCAATGGTAGTGCGTTTTGAGATTCAATATCAGAATATTGATGCGCTCCATGCCAAATGATAGATCGCGATAAGCCGGAAAGCGGTGATAACGTGAAGATCATTCTGCCGATTGGTTCCATCATTCTCTTTCTGCAATCTTCATTTGACCCATAAGGCCGCGCCCCCCCCCCCGCGCCCGGTCCTATCCTCAAATTTGCCTTGATTCCCTTTGCCTTAACTTTCTTGCCTCCCCCAGGTGAATAAGGAGAGATTCCTTACTCAGAAGCCTGACCAGATCTCCAAGTCAATTCGAAGATATCTTGATCAAACCTGGATTTATCTTCAAGTCAGCTCGAACCTTCTTTTTTTGATCGAACAGCTCTCGTGGCGGGTTGAGGACAACTCCCCCCGCCCGCAAGCTCCTACTTACAGCCGGAACGTGAAGCTCTCCGCCACCGATGGCTCTCTCTCCACCTCCGAGAGCTTGCAGCTAGCGCACGTACGAGGCTCATCAACCGCTACAGTGAATGCGCCTGACAGCTGTGCCATCTCCGGGCACCTCAGATCTCAGCCCGCGCAGATTCAAAATCAGGTACTGGAGGTGCGACCAACTGCTGCAGCCCAGTCAACGCTCTCAACAACACCTTTGCAGCGCAGTGCTGGGACTACGCAGGAAAATACCAGCGGTATACCAGTTAAGCCAGCTTCTGATCATCTTGGAGATAAGTGGACCCTAATATCGCGAAATACTCTGAACCTATTCCTCCAACGACATGACATGACTCAGAAGCAGCTTGACGAAATGAAGTCTCTCTTGAGGCGGCATGACGCTGTCATTTCCTCGTCACCTGCCTCGCCAGCAGTGAATGAGGTGAACGATCAGCTGTCAACTCGCATGTCATCTCTTGAGCAGCTCGTAGAAAGGCAAAGCTCCCAGCTGGAGGAGCTTCGCCTGGATCGTCACCTGCTTCTTGAGCAAAATTCTCTCATGCGAGATCAGATCTCGGATGTGGCTGAATTCATGACGGATAGCCATAGTACTGCGCGGAATTATAAGACAAACGATAATAGTGAAAGCTGTGATGCTGAGCATCCACACCAATCCTCGAGTCCGATTGTTTCGTCTGAAACGGCCGCGTCTGTCTACTCGCGCGCTGGGGAGCGAAGCAAAGAGAATCAATGGTGATGGTCGCGAGTGCTGTGAGTTAACTGAGACCGTAGAATTCCCATTAGTGAGATGCTTACCCGCGAGAAGTACAAAGAATATACACATTCAGGGCCACTAGCGCGGGGGTTAGGCTTCAAGTACGTTTGGCACAACGGTGGACGTTTCTGGGCTAGGCGAAAAAATGATGATCTTGCGCATGCATTCGAACCCCTTGCCAAACTGCATGCCATTCAAACGGCGAGCCGAGAGGTCAGGAAACGAACATGTACGTCGATGGACAGTACCCAGAACATTTGTACAGTACTAAATCAGGTTGCAGCTCCGGCCGCAGGAACGGCAAGGACTCCTACACTAGCTTGTCCTTGACTAGCTACACCTGCTGGAGAGCCAGGAGGGAGTAGCAGTTCTTTTGAGGCGAGGTTCCTTAATATTAAATCACTCCAAGATAAATTTGATCAACTCCGCCGCGTCGTCGCTCAAGATCGCTCCTATCATCTTTTTGGGGTGGCTGAGTCGTGGCTGGATGAATTCGTTGATGATAGTCTCATTCAGATCCCTGGTTTTTCATGACTGCGACAAGATCGCAACAGGGGAGGTGGTGGCGTCGCTCTGTATGTATGCAATGATTTTAAAGTGGGAAGATTGACCTTATCTGATACTCTTGGCTTAGGGAAACGTGGCGTGCCTGAATTTCTCTTTTGTAGGGAACAGCAGGGCAGCTCTCCACCGATATTGACCGGAGTGATTTACAGGCCCCCTAAGATTGCGATGCAGAGAGATGATGGGCTATTTGGCTTGTTACGTCCTTTGTGTGGTAATTTGAGTCATAAAATTATGATGGGAGATCGAAACGCGGATCTATTGGATGCAACCATCCTGACACAAAGATACTCAAGGCACTGACAGGAGGAATGTCCCTACAGATTGTGCAGCATGGCCCGACCCACCAACAAAACCACAATGTCTCTCGCACATGGATTGATCACATGGACATGTATGAGAACGATACCATTACTGACTTCGTTGATGGGTTCTTGCCCGGTTTCGGCAAGCACGCGGTCATTGATGTCAACATCAACATCTTTACTTCCGCTCCGCCAAAGAATTCCTCCACTTATAAGGATTCCCATAATATCAGTCCGGAGCAGTTGAATGATCGTCTGCTTCGCTGCGACTGGGCAGCCCGAGAGAATGCTGGAACCAGCCTAAAAGACGCTGTTAGCTGCTTGAACAAGAACTTGAGAACTGTCCTTGATGGATTAGCGCCTGAAAAAACGGTTTGGCCCCGTAAAAGCGATGCTCCTTGGATTGGTTCCAAGTTGGAGGTACTCTGAATGAGCGAAATGCGGCACGCAGGCACTGGGAGCAGAATCAATGCAATCAGCCCAAGTATCTTTAGCTTCAGAATGAGTGCTTTCGACGCAGCGAAGAGGTCGACGCGCGTGAAGAGCAGGAGCGTCATTCTCTCCTCCAGAATCATCTCTCTGACGCTCTTGACCGGAATGAAGACATATGGAAGGGAATGCGCAACTTCGGCCTCTTGCCCGAGAGCAAAGAGGAGGAACTTCATGGTTTCACACCGGTTGAGTTAAACGCTCACTGTGCGGGGATCTCTGTCTCGCCTAACGAAAATATTGAAGGATTGATGGACGAGATTAACTCAACCTCGGAGGAGGGCTCCAAGTTCAAGCCCACGAATTTCAACGGATGGAATCCCTCAGAGCGTGATCGCGAGGACTCTTCCGGCCATAGTTGATCTCATTGTACATATTTTCAACTCCTCTCTCGCTCACGGCATTTTTCATGAGGGTTAAGAGCAAGCACAGCTGATTGCACTGAAGAAAACTGCAGCTCAGGCAGCGGCCTCAGACTCTCGTCCTATTGCATTGTTGTGCTTTTCCTCGAAGGTTCTGGAGGAAACAGTTCATGACCAAATCACGGAACATTTCAAAAATATAGACTTACTTGATTGCTTCCAGAGTGGTTTCGGGCAACACCACAGCACTCAGACAGCTCTGCTAAAGTTAAACGATGACATCAGAGTAGGTATTGACAGTGGAACATCACCTTTCTACTACTGTTTGACTTTGGTGAAGCTTCCGACATAATTCCAACATACAAATTATTGAGTCAACTACGATATCTGGGTTCCTCGAGATCGGCACTCCTATAGATGGAACCATATTCGCAAGGTCGCACCCAAATCGTCACATCAAAATCGGTCATTCTGATTGGTCCAGTACGAAGTTGCACAGGGTTCCGTTCTCGGGCCTCTACTCTTCAGCTCGTACGTTAACAATTCACCTGCGATGTTAGATGGGAAGTGGGTAAACCATTTCTCCCACGCAGATGACCTCCAAATCTATCAACACGTAGATAAGAAGAACATCAAGGAGGCTATTACTCAATCAGGAGGATTAGGGCGACTTGTTGCTGGGTGGGCCATGGGCTCTGGCCTGCGTCTCAACGCTGGCAAGACCAAGGCAATCTTTTTTAGTTCTGAGGGGAACGTGAGAGACCTGCAAAAGATTTAAGTGCCAGGGGTTGAGATACAGGACGGAGTATTCGTGCCATTCAGTGACACGGTCGTGAGTCTCGGCGTGACATTGGGAAGTGAAATGGCGTGGAAACCGCATATGAATCAAGTGGCAGAGAGAGTGACCAAGGTCCTTCATAGCTTGCGGTTCATCAGGGCCTGTACCACCGAGACTCACCAAATTTGACCGGTCGAGACCCTAGTCCAACCCGACCTGGACTATTGCGCGGTCGTGTACCTCGATGCCACTGACAAACTGAGTACGTGGGTATAGAAACTGAGCAATTGATGTGTCAGATATATTCTTGGTGTTAGGAGAGACGAGCGCGTCAACCCGTATAGAGAACGCTTGAGTTAGTCGCGTACTGATTCGCGGAGAATGGACTCTGCAGCCCTCCTGAAGGACAAGATCGTGCATATGGAAGAGCCTGGCTACCTGGGTGCAATGCCTCCCAGGTGCCACTCAAGCGCCCTCAGCGGGGTGATGCAGGAGATCAGGAACTCGAAATTTCAAGGATGCGACTTGACTATGAACAAAAGTCTTCCATAGTCAAGGCGCTCGTCTTTGGAAGAACCGAAACTCTCGTCATCTAAGGAGGTGGTGAAAGAATTGTTGATGATGCTCACCCCCACAGAGGATTGGTGTGGACGCTGGTAACTTTTGTAATCTCCGAATATCATTTTACGTGTTGGTGCAATTTCCAATGTCTATGGACTGACATTTTTCGACTGTGATATTTTTCTATGCGTTCTCTTCTTCAATTTCTAAGCCCTCAGGGATTATTTGTATTTTTATTGATAGTTCAAGTATGGAGCGACTAGTCACACTTGTAATTCTACTGATATCCTGGCCCAAATGACTTCATGTGCGACATATATATCTGAGCATATAATATTTCCATCCTGGATGATTCATTTTTTGCCTCTGTGCAAATGGAGGATATATCTATCTATCTTTTTTTTCATGGTCAATGAGGTTAATCTGCTCGCAGGCGTTGTGACGGATTGCGCCTCTGGGTTTGCACAGAGCACGGCACCGCCCAAACTCCCCCCCTCCCCTTCAACATCCACCATAACCTGAACAACCCACCCCGAAACCGCCTGCGTTCGACTTCGGGGTGGGAGGAGCGTCACGCGCTACGGAAGCGTGTCTCTCTGGATCCTCAGCTCTTCTTTTTCCTCTCCACGTCGTCGGTGTTAATCACTCTCCAGGTCGTCGGTGTTCGCTATGCAGCGCCTCTTGCCTGAGGCAGCAGTTCCTGTTCGCGCTCTTCCTTTCGGGTGATCGCGATCTTGATGGAGTCGGCGATCTTGCCCCACTTCTCTTCACTGCGAAGCATGGTTGGAACGAGGTTTTCAGGTACCAGCTGAGCCCCGAGCCAGTCCATGAGCTCCGCTCCGTCTGTCCTCGTCTCTTCGCACTGGAGGAGTGCGTGCTCCACGTCGTCCTAGTCGGCCCTACATATCTGACAGACCAGAGTCCCTCTCTTTTGGGAAAGTTCCAGGTACTCTCCGTAGCAGCCATGCACGCTCGTCGCCTGTCTCCGCCCGTTTAACCTCTCGGATGAGGGCCTTTCGGGTCCGGTTTAGCTCCATGCCGTCGCTCTGGAGAGCCTCCTGCCTTTCCCTTATTCGCCCCCTTTCAGCAACTAGCAGGCGAATTGGTGGCGTACCTGCCAGTACGCACGCTGCGTCGTAGGATACGGTGCAGTAGGCCCTGATCGTCCGGAGCGCGAGATGCCAATGGACTGGACCTAGTTTCGCGTCGATCACGGTATCGCTGGCTATTTGGCCCCAGATGGCCGCACCGTGAACCATGATGGAGCAGCTCACGGTGCTGAGTAGAGTTCTTCCGTTCATCTTGGGTCCTCCAGCGTTCGGCATGAACCGCTGGAGAGCACTGCCATCTCTGTTTTTTTTCAGCGCAGCCTCCCTAAGCTGGGCCTTGTAGCTCCACTTATCGTCGAACCACACCCCGAGGTACTTGATTTCCCTCTTCAGAGAGATCTCGTGCCCGTTGATGGTGAACACGGGCATCTGGAAGCTTCTCCTTCTTGTAACTAGCATCCCTTCGCATTTGTGTTTGGCCAGCTCGAGGTGGTTATCGGGGAACCATTGGCCAACGCGGTAGAGTGCCCCGTTGCCTATACATTCGACTTCCCACGCGGTTTCAGCGACAACAACTAATGCTGCGTCGTCCGCAAACCCAACCAGTTCCGCCCCGTCCGGGAGGCTCAGAGCGAGGGAGTCGTCGCATTGTGTGTTTCATTCGAATGGGCCAGAGACAGAGCCTCGGGCTGTGCCCGCGGACAGCTCCAGCTCAATGCGGCCTTCTTCGGTATCGCAGATGAGCACACGATCTCGCAGTCCATCGCTGACGACCGCGAGCTGTATCACTATATCCAATCGAAGTTGGTTGGGGTCACGTTGCATCATCTCTATCTCCTCGATTATGGATCAATCGCAATTCAAACATAATCTCGAAATAGAATTCATCAACACCACAGGAAAGTTTCGCGTTGTCCGTCTATCAATATCTATCAGTCGCTCTTCTTTGTTGACATTCTGGTTGACACGTCTTGATTCAGTATTATCGAATTGTCTATTACAGGCAAAACATCGCATCATTGGGGGTCTACCGGCCATGCTTGACGACTCCTACATGAACAGATCAATATCCTAATCATGGTATGGATTGGAATGATATGGCTTTACTGAGATGTTGTTTCGATACTTTCTCGAATTTCTTTCGATTACACCGGCACACAGAAAAAAATACTTGTACTTTTTTTTTGTGTGCCGGTGTTATCAGATTTATAAGAATATTTTTTCATAGCAACGTTGTCAAAAAATCTTAGTACTATTCGACATCAGCAACACAAACGTAAAAAATAAGAGATTTCTTGTTTAGGTTAACGGAATGGGATGCATATACGACCCTCAGGGAGCTTTACTGCTCAATGATTGGTCACTCGTCAATGAAGTTAGTTTTCTCTATGTTTCTGAATTCCACGATGGAATTCTCAAAATACAAGAGTGCTTATTTTTTGAGACCAAAATATACCGGGATGGGTGGTTTTCAATCCGTGGGTCACAAAAAATTAGAGAATGACACCGGGCCCGGGGGCGTAGCCAGGTGAGTCGTTCAGAATCGCAATGAGAGAATGATGGAATCAATCGGCAACATGATCTTCTTGTTATCACTGCTTTCTGGCAAATCTCTATCTATTATCTGGCATGGAGCGTATCGATATTCTAGTATTGAATCTCAAAATGTACTACCACCGTACGGCTTGTGACGTTGAGGATGGTCTCGTTTGATCCAGAATATCATAATCATACGAGTCAATGCACGCGATGGTCAGATATTGTGCCAGACAGCCGTTTAATCTGCAGGGAATTCGTGTCCTTGCTGAGTTCCTCGAGCAGATGTGAATATCCGAGTTAGCGCCGGAACAATTTTCCACGTCGAATGAAGCCGAGATTCTCCAAAAAATATCTATGCTCGAAGTCATGTTCTTCAGGTGATATTTATCAATTATGCAATTCAGTATTATCATTGAAATGCTCGTATAGATTTTTCCAACAGAGCCGCGTTCTCCGCCGGAAAATGTAAACAGAGCGCTTCTATGACCGAGAATCGAACGATTTTAGAACGAACCAAGCTCTTGGAAGAGTAGTTTTGAGAGATACTGCTGCAAGCATGAGTATCAGTGTGATTCGATTCATCTACCCCCAAAATTGAGTCAAATTCCATTGAGCGCAAAAATCCTCTCTTCTGCTGCGGTGTCTTCTACGTGGAGAGATTTCCTTGAATATTGAGCAGATTCTGATAGGCGTCTTTTCACTCATACGTCTTCCAAAAGTTGTCGAACCGCGATCTCATATAAGATCTCAATTGAACTCATCGTTCGAGATTGGATCCATAATAGAGGACGTCTACGCCGAATTCAAATGGTTTCTGCACGACATTTTTCTTCGCCTCGCAAAGTTTTTTGATCCGTTAGATATATTGAAACATGATTTTAGCAATTCTTATTGGGCCGAAAAAATTTTTTTCGCCTCGGCTAGGCGTGAATGATTGATCTTACTGAAGAACCCAAGAATCAAACTGTGCGTTAGGATTTTGCCCATAACTTTTCTCTTTCCCAACCGAATTCAATTTTTCAAAAAACATCTGAAAGGTAATCAGGAAACCTACCATTCACGTGGTCTTGAAAAGTTCCTTGAGCCCCCCACATTGTCTCAGAGTCGGAAATACACGAGAATAATGTTTTGCAAAATGATTTTTTCAACAACCCTTCAAAGAATTGAACAAAAAAATTTTTCTCAATCTGTCAGTTAGTAATCTAACCACAATAGGATTTTCAGACATTTCCTGGAGATTTGGAGCTCGTGCTATGCGTTTTAGTACGATTTCAAAGTCAAAGAATGGCTAAAACGCGTTTTTCTCCCTTGGATCTTCCTAAAACAGACACGGGGCGAATCGCGCCAACTCTCCAAGGGCCATTTTCGAGCGTCAAAACAACTACTCTTGAGCGATCTATGAGAGCTTCATAACCAACGCAAATAAATAACAACAAAGTAATTTCCGACGTAGTTTTTTCAGAGCTTTCTGATGACGAGGTCCATTCTGCAAAACTGGACAACCTAACCTCCAAAATCAACAATCAAATATCAATGTTATATCTCAGAAATACATTCTTTGATATCTTTTTTGACATCTCAGATCGAAAGGTCAGACAATTTTACGTCGAAACAGTGAATAAGAAAATGGGGATTTTTTGATTTTTGCGAGTGATCAAACTACCCGCCTGAGAACGGGCGCCCGCTGTGGCGCCCGTCGTGGCGCTCGCTATGGCGGCCGCCGAGGCGGCCTTATATTTTGGTCGAAAATCTTTCCCGCCGTGGCGGCCGCCGTCAGGAACAATTTTTTGTATAAAAAAATGCGCCTCATCAATTACGCGATCAATGAGGCGTGAAAAGTACCTTATATGCATTAGACGATTATAGAGGAGGCATAGCCGGTTGAGGAAACTCCCCAGGGGAAGTACTGACCGGTGCCGCCAAGTTGACGCCTCGTCGCTCTCTCCAGGTGCGGGTCCCTCTGCGATGTTGCTCCTCGACGTGAACGCTGCTCCAGGTCCGAGTCCGCTCCATCTCACCACCGCGTC
>JAPYYZ010001721.1:0-28395 GCA_030522705.1 Eretmocerus eremicus | reverse complement strand
AGACGGCGATCATCCGAAAAGAAGAGCGCGAACGGGCATTGCAGCGCCAGGCAAGGGGCGCTGCATAGCTAACATCGACGACCTGGAGAGTGATCAACACCGGACGACCTAACGATGAGAAAGAAGAGCTGACGATCCAGAGAGACACGCTTCCGTAGCGCGTGACGCTCCTTCCACCCCGAAGTAATGCGAAGGCGGTTCCAGGGTGGGTTGGTTATGACATGGTGGATGTTACCCCAAGTAGTGGGGAGGCTTAGGCGGTGCCGTGCTCTGTGCGAACCCAGAGGCGCAACCCGTCACAATGTCTGCGAGAAGATTAGTCTTATTGACAACCAAAAAAGAAAAGATAAAAGTATAAATGTGTAAAAATATTCTGAAATATTTATTTGAAGTCTGTAAGTTCCAGTCACGTTGCACTAGACATTCTTTGATCAGAACGAAGTTCAATGTGCCTTGTTGACATGGAAAGAAACCACTTTAATTTTCTTGTTTTCATAAGTACTTTGAGGAATGATGTGTGACGAATCTCCGCTCGCAGGCACTGATGACTTCGGGTTGCTCATTGCAGGAACTAGAGAGGTTGCAGGTGCTGAGAGAGCAGGCTGTGAACCTGTTGCTTGCACAGATTGTGGACCCATCACGGTCGGGACGCTAGCGTAACTGTGGTCCACTGCGACTGGCAGGGTTTTTTCTCGCTGCTCCAGCACTGAGAATGGCATATGAGCTGGTTTTGAGCGTTCAACGTTCAAAGTATGTTCTTAGCCCTGCACATCAATCACGAAAACTCGATCATCTATTCTGGGTATGACCTCGTACGATCCTGCATACGGTTGATCCAAAGAAGTATTTTTGGCTCCTTTGCATAAAAATACGTGCGTACGGGTGTACAGATCCTAGTACCGAAAGATTTTCTTCCTACAGTGATGAGCAGCTGGAACTGGACGAATCTCTCGCATGTAGAGTCGCAGTGGTTCCAAAAATGAGTGAGGATCCATGTGCATGAAGAATTTTCCCGGAAGTCGTAGGCTCGTGCCATAGGGAAATTCAGCGGGACAACCTCCCAAATCCTCTTCATGCACTGAGCAAAGTCCGAAAAAAATGGTCGGAAGAAGCGGTACTCAGTCAAGTGAATCATAACAGCAAATGGCTGCTTCTACTGTGCGCTGCCAGCGTTCAATAATACCGTTGCTCGCAGGGTGATAAGGTGTTGTGTTCCTCCTGCTGGTGGATATCATCTGAGCCAGGGCCGAAAAAAGATCAGATTCAAACTGGGATCCTTGATCAGTTGTGATGATTTTTATAATTCCATAGCGTGCTACCCAATGCGTGTAGAATGCAGAAGCGACAGTCTGAGCACTGATTCCTTTCATCGGAATTACTTCTGGCTAGCGCGAGAAACGATCGATCATTGTCAAACAGTACTCATAACCTTATGATTGAGCCATCGGTCCGACTAGGTCAATGTGTACGTGATCGAAACGCTGGTCAGGTTCGATGAAGGATTTTGGCTGGAGCACATTGTGGCGCGCAACTTTGGAGCGTTGGCAAGGTACACATTCTCTAGTCCATTGCGTGATTTATTCATCCCTACTGGGCCAGACATACCGCTGGCAGATGATTTTCACAGATGCTTCTGCGCCAGGATGAGATAGTCCATGGAGCTTATCAACTATCTGTTTTCTGAGAGTAGCGGGCACATATGAGCGAAGGTCGTCAGTACTCACGTCACAATAGGTTCCTTGATAATCTGGACCATAATGTTATTCCTGGAGTTTGAGACATGTGTTTTCTGCGTTCTAAAGCAGGGGCCGTAATTCGGGATCATCATTCTCAGCGGATAATAGTTGACCGAAGTTGATGATGGTCGGCATCCTGATCGCATCCACAGCTGCGCGAGATAAAGGATCTGCCACCTCATCTTATTCACCTTTTACGTATCTGACAACAGTGCAGAATTCGCTGATGAAGCTGAGATGTCTCTGCTGGCGGGGTGATGCACGGTCAGCCTTTTGCACGAAAGCATATGTGATGGGCTTTTGGTCCACTCGCAGTTTGAGTTCGAAACCTTCGATCATACCCTTGGAAAATCTGACAGCATGATACGAAGGAGCTAACTCACGATCATAGGGGCTGTAATTTTGCTCGGCCTTGGTGAATTATTTTGGAAGAAAGAAAACCCTATGGATGCCATTCACCGTCTATCTTTCGTTCCAAGACTGCTCCCATAGCTATGGCAGATGCATCAAAAGAGATGCGCAGAGGTGCCTCGGGGTCTTGATGAGCTAAGGGAGTTGAGTCGGCCAAGCTCTGTTTGCATTTTTCAAATGCTGCACTCGTTCCATCATCCCAAGGAATAGAACGGTTGTCTTTTTTTTACGACACCCTAGAGCAATTTGTATAGAAGAGATTGGGCACTGGCAGCATCTTTAACGAAACGCCTGTAGTAATTTGTAACTCCCATGAAGCGGTTGAGATCTGACAGGGTTTTAGGTTCCTCGAATTCGAGAATGACCTTGACCTTGTTCTTCAACGGCTCAACTCCATCTCTGGTGGCGTGATGTCCCCAGAAGTCATTTTCCTGAACAAGGGGAAAACATTTATTAGCATTTACGCGCAAGTCATAATCTCGCAACTTCTCAAAAACGATTCACAGTAATTTCTCGTGAGATCCTTCGTCCTTGGACGCCAGCGGGACATCATCAATACTGCAAAATACATCATCTTCTAGACCTGTGAACACCTCATCCATATGTCGTTGGAAAGTGGGCGTGGCATTCATCATTCCAAACATCATTTTGAGGAATTCAAACAAACCAAACGGTGTTGTTACCGCTGCCTTGGGATGTCCCCAGGCGCATTGTCAATCTGATCAAATGCTTTTTTAAGATCCAGTTTGAGGAAGATACGCTCACATCGGACTACTTTTGCAAGATCCAAAAAGTTTTTGACCGAATATCGATCTGCGACAGTCTGAGCATTGATGCCCCAATGGTCGCCACAGGGACGCCGCATATTGACTTTCTGATCGCCGACAGACGCCATCTCCTACCATCTTCTTGAACAGCTCTTCAGCTTTTTCAGTTTTTTCGGAGACAGTCGTCTGGGTTTTCCAGCAATGGGGGGCCCCTCGGTAACTAAATGATGCAGTGTCCTGGCTTTGGTGCGTGGTTTGATGTCTCGCGGACCTCCTGTGATTTCAGGAAATTTGGCAAGATCCTGCGTCGCATGGCCCGATTTGTCCAAAGCTGAGATTCCATGGATCGAGGCAGGGGCTGAAATTCCATGACGGATGAGATTGGGTTACTTCATCCAAGACTGAGCATGTGCTGATATCTGGCAAAAGTTGCCAACGTCTAAGAAAGTCTGCACCAAGTATGCCATAGGGAACATCTGCCACGTGAAAGTATCCATGCTGCTCTCTTCTGAAACCCAAACCGAGAGTTTTTCGCCGTTCACCATAAGATGGGATGACTGTGCCATTAGGGGCAAATAGACTGCATTCGGTTGTTTTTTCTCTGTTTTGAAGATTGGCCCTAGGATTGACCGAGACGTCCGAACCGGAGTCTACCAGGTATAAGTTTCCGGTCTGAACGTCCGGAAAGAGAATGCAGCGGATCATGCCTGCGTCGCCGATGCCCGCCAATTCCAGCGACGCAGTCAGTTTCCCGTCCATTAGCACTTTTCTTTATCGCCACAACAGTGGGCTTCTTGGCCGAATCTTTCGTGGTACCAGCAAATACTCTTGCCATCTACCTCTTCCACCTCCGCGTGTCTAAGGGTCTCTCCTTTGCCATTCCTGGCCGGGGATTTTAAGCGCCCCCTTGATAGCTTTTTGACTTTCTTGATTAGAAACTATATCTGCTCTTGGAACTTTGTCATTGTTCTATCGGAGCTAGGAGGATTGGAGGGAGTGACTGTTTCGGCTTTGGGTTTTGAAATGGCATTAATTTGCAGAAAGCTCGGGAGAGGCTGGACTGCATTGTCAGCTGCTTGCGCTGCATCCTCATCATTAGCATTTTGCATGCTAGCCAAAGCTAGCTGGACATGGGCCGGAAGGTGGCTGTATCACAGGTCCGTGATGAACCGAGGACTCAGATCAGCATTGGCAGATTTCATTTGCCGCGAGAACTGTGAGGGTTTTTGATTCGACGCGATCTTAGTGTTGATCGGTTTCGAATGTGCTTGTGTAAGTGTACCCTTCAATTCCTCTACAATTGCCTTTTCTACGGGCATGTATCTCGATCCGATTGGCGAGGTTTCTATTATATTCGCGATTCTTTCGGTAATGAACTGTTGCTCAAGATATTTCAGGAGCATGTAGAACGTTCGGAATCTGACACGATGGCGTTCTCCCCGAATTGCGCCTGCAAGGCAGCAAACCATAAACCGGGATATCAGTCCACAGCTTAGGCGTGCGGAACGGTCTATTTTGTGGCGTATGCCACTTTCGAGCACACTGAGGAGAATATGGAATTCGCATGTTCGGGAGGTGTGGGTATGTTCCCGCGCGGCTCGAAGTAGCCGTGGTTTAGAACGGAATGCTGAGGGAGTGCCGTGAACGTTCCCTGTGACGCTGCGAACGATGGAATGGGATGTGCCGGTACCACGTGGGCATCTATCTCACCGGGCCAGCTGTAGCCCTCGGAACGGAGGTGAGAGGCAGCTGAGCCTACTGGGCCTGCAGCAGGAGGTATGGTGCTTTGCACATGCACGGGCAGCGTCGTCTGCTGTACTTGTGCTTCAGAGCGGATCGGTGCGGAAGGGAGCCGCTCGAAAACAGCGTTGTCGCACGTCGTGCGTGGGAGGCTGTAACCGGCCATATTTGCATATTGCGGCATTGGCGCCAAACAAGATTGAACCTGTTGGCCATGCTCTTGCATGAAATTCAGAAAGAGACTGAAAATTCGCATAGTGTCCGGGTTATTATGAGGCACCCCAGGCTGCCCCGTAGGACCCATTACTGCCGTACCCCTTCCTCCCGAGGGAGCAATTGAAGATGTTATAGCATTTGGATAAGTAATCTCTGCTTGCCTTGAGCTCACCACGTGCGACGTGTTAAGTGGTATTTTGCTTGAGTTTGATACACTCACCCCGTTTTCAGGAGGGATCGGAGAAATTGACACAACGGTAGGCTCGAAATCGATGAAGCTGTCATGCACATCATAGGATTGCTGCTGTTCAGCCTGGTGCAACTGTTTTTGTCGCTGCTCGAACTCTTCAAGCTGCAGCCGAGCCAATCAAGCGTTTTGTGATTGTAGTTGCTGCAGTGCTGCAGCTGCGCTAACAGGCTCGGCGGGCAATTGTATGTCCAGATTTCTCGCCGTTTGACGAGTCATCCTCTTATCGGAATCACTCATTTTCTGAGGTTTTTGAAGAAACACAGTCCCACACTCAATCACGTCGGGGTCACCAAACTGTGAGGGATAAACACTATAGCTGCCCCACGCAGCATGTATCGTACATTTGTGAGAGTGGGTAGGTACTTAGAATTGAGGTTAGAAAGCCAGAGGTTCTAATTCACTGGTATATTCTATGGTATATATACAAGCGCGCGAGGACCATGTTGAGAGTCCAAGCGGCCGAGAAGATCTGCTCGACGCAGCGAGCTATATGCCCATGCACGGATACGCGAGGGGAGACAGCGCGATAGGGGAGTGAGCCGCGGAGTGAGGGGAACGGAGAAGCCGTATTCCACAGAAAGTCCATGGTGGCGTCATCTGTTGATCGTTAGATGACTCACGCGAGGTCGGTAATCGGCGCGAAAATTCGAATCACGGGTTCAGGTGTGGAGTGTTGGAGTAGGTGTTTTCTTAGTGATTGTTGTGATGTCGGTGTATAATGTTGATGAATATTCACCTGTCCTTCTGGAAGACTTTCTCAATTGAACATTGCAAAATTTCGATGAACAATCGCAACAACTTCGTGGACTCCAGTCACACGATGATCGGATAACTTTCTGACTATGAGCTATGGATTATTCTCACATTTGTTATTGTGAATAACAATTCCATCAATAATTTTATTTCGAATTGTTATCAATAATCATTTCTTTTGTTCTGAAGGAATTGACTCGGAAGCTGGAAACTCCCAATTGTATTGTTTATATCGCCAATGACACAAAACCTCAGTTGAATCTTGAATTAACATAGATAATTTCATAAACAAATAGATTATCTTTGAAATTTACGGACGCATTCTGTTCGAATAACTTTCTAATTTCTCAATTCACAATTCCCCTCAGATGTATTTAAGTAACAAACTAGTTTCGACGAATTGTTGATAACAAATCAAATTGACTATGTGGAATTTCTCAGATCGGAGCTTCCTTGTCTTATTCATATGAAGCGTGCTATGCATCAATAGATTCCGCACGTCAGTAAAATTATTAATAAACATGCTTGATATAAACACAATATAAATCGGTGAATTTCGAAGCTGTATATAGGAATCCTCATAGATTCTTATGAAATAATACGATTTACATACGGGAATACGAACGTGATGCATTGAAAGATAGATTCTGAGAGGAATGTTATGCATGCATATTGAAAGTTGCAACCTTGCATCTCGGCTGTGCTGAGTTCACTCGAAATGAAGCTGGATCTGCTTTCGATGCTCCCAAGTTCGTGCTTTGTCAGGTGTCTGTGTCGTCGGAGGTATGGGTCTGTCTCATTCTCGTAGTCGTGACGTCTTTAATAGTGTCTTGTCAGTTGGACCGGGAGCAACTAACTTAGAGTATTCAGTGGCGGAATAATAATCTGCTTGGATTTGAGATGGACAATTTCTATTTACCACCTAGACTACGACTTTCTTGGGTGAACGTACGTTGTTTGAATTGGTACAATTCTTTTTGCCGGAAGTATATTCTTAGTGATTTCTATCTAAATACGTAGTTTCAGGATTGGGAAGCCATAAAGACTACCGTGTCGCTGCAGGGCTGCTTTGCGCCTGGGAGATTCGGCCACAGCACTACGTGCGTCGGCTGCCTCGCAGGCCGTTCAACCGCGTGTGTGTGTGTGAGTAATCTAAATATTAAGATCTTGGGAAATGAGGGGAAGGGAATTCCTTCATCGCGAAATTTTATTTTAGTTCAACAACTGGGCGTCAACGCGGGCCTTGCGTTGTTGTGATCGTGATTGGAACGACCGATTTTCGTCAGGCCAGCGACAGCCTCTGGTTGCAGTCGATTGGGGGCGACAGGCTCCGGAGGTTGAAATAGAGCCGGACGATTTTTATGGCCTTCGACGTTCATTTTAGCACGAGAGAATTAGTATCTGGAAGGGTCAGCGGCTTAGGACCGTAGAGTTCTGGAGTTATGCCTATCGTGTTCATGTGTATACGGAGATTATGTATTCAAGTCCCAAAATAATTGCCGGTGATTTTTATGAAAATGAAGAATTATCTATTAATGTCATAATGAGGTTGGGAGTATTTGACTTATTATGATGATCATCAAGAGGGGGATATGTTCCTCATATGTAAAAATTTTCTTAATATTCCAACGAAAAAATATACACGGTTCACCAAAAGCACTGATCCACCGGGAACCGGGCTGTAGCTGGGACTTCAAATATTCCGAATTCGTAGAGAGAAAGTTTTTTTATAATTCCAAATTTATCTGGGAGCAGTTTTCAAACTAGCTATTTTGACGTATCGAACGTATCATTTTGGCGTAACGAACGTATCGTTTTGCGTATCGCGCGTATCGTTTTAGCGTATCGCGTGTATCGTCTCGGCGCATCGCTAAAACGTATCGCAGCGATACGTTTCAGCGATACGCCGTACTCATAACCTTGGTTATTTGCACATTTAATCTTCGGGAGGCTATGCAAGCTTCTATGAACGTGCGCCTCGATCTCCCGTTCGGCGCCCGGCTGTGGCCGCGTTTGCTACTCTTGAGCGTGCTCCGGGATCTCGTGGGGAGGCCGGGGCTATCAAAACGGGCGTGCCTCGGCTCCTGAAGGTTTGAGAGCGGTCGAGGGTCATGCGGGGGCCCGGGGGGGCGGCGGCGGGGGGGGGGGGGGGGGGGGGGGGGGGGGGGGGGGGGGGGGGGGGGGGGGGGGGGGGGGGGGAGAATGGGACCTGGTGTAGCTCGAGCAGCCTGCCGACGCGCCCACCCGTGTTTCCGGCGGTACTGGCGTTATAAGCGGGGACGATGAAAGATATTTACGTGTCGGGCATGGCTCCGGGTCCACTCGTGGCCCAATGGCTCCATCGAGACGGCACCCGCACCTTGCCTCTCTCCATCTCCATCAATACAGCCGCCAACAAAGGGGGTTTTGGGTGCATGCAGCACGTAACCTATGCGCCCGAGACCACTGTCACTGCTTTTCATCACGAAGATCATTCACGGCACCCACGAATCACTGCTGGAGTCACACTTTGTTGTGACGATGCCCATACAACCGAACTTACTGAGCCAACCACGTGTTGGCCGTGCACACGCGTGACTGTGCAGCCGATGCACTGCTGTCATCGCTCACGTAGGTAATGCATCCACCTGTTCGGCAGAGCGTGTGGATCTGTAAGCAATCGACTTTGCGAGCTGCGAATACCACTTCATACCCGGAAATCAGCTCTTCCGCGATACTTCAAGCCGCAGACGAGGGTATGGGATCATTCTCTTGTTTTGTCTTTCGAGTTTCACTCTTCGCGGATTCTCCCATTCCCATTTCTTAAATTTTAGGTGCAGAACGTGAGCCGGGACAGAGCAGCAGAATCTACGAGTTGTATCGCTATTCGTGACCGTAAACTTGCGTGTCATCGGCCGAGGTTTCATTTGCATTGAAAACGAGCGCCCACTATCTGAGCTAGTGAGCGCCGTTTCCGTCCGTGACGGATCACCCGTTTCTGTACGTGCCCTAGCTGAGCTAATAATCTTTTTTAACAGCGTATTCTGCTATAACCCAATCTGATTGCTTTGGCTTGTCATCGAGTAATGCCCTATCCTATTGGGCAAAAGTAGATCTCGAAATGACGACGAGTCGGTTTCAACTCGAAGATTCGCTGATTCCGTCCGTGTGCCGATTTGAGGAGCTTCAATTCTCCATTACAGTCAGGAGTCACCTCATTTAATGACGAGCGTTGTGAAACTGCAGAACTTGAATTGAAATGAAGGAAGGATATTATTCAATATACCATTCCAACGATTGTATACCAACGACATCGCATGCACAATTCGATTGAGCGTCTGCATACGGCTAGTCCCGATACAAGACTAAAAATGATCGACTTTGTGCTAGAAAACCGAAATTCGTGCTTTTAGAAGCGAATCCGCTCGGCTCGCGATATAGCAGCTTATTAGAAACAGTCAGATACAGTCGCACAATGAAACAAGAGCTTCGCGGTCCGTGACTACGCAAAAACTGCACTTGCGATGCAACATGTACATTTCAAACTGCGAATGACATGTTTTCCACCAATTATGAATTGAAGTAACTCTACTTTGGATATGCTCCTGACAGCTGATTGCAGTTCCGGATTCAGTGTAGCAGTGAAGCTCGCGTCTCAACTTGCACCCGTTTCTTTCGGTTTTTTATCACTGTTGACACCAGGGCTCGAATCTCGGGTGATAATGTGGTGTGACTCGGACGGCGGGCGCGCCACTACTGCCGCGATTGAGCGCTCCCACGCAAAATCTCGTAGCTCGTGGCTTTGCGGTCTTGATGAATGAAAGCAGGCGAGGAAAGAGGCGAGTATCACATACACTATACAGAGTTGATTTGCTAGCACGCGCAAACTTACACATTCTGAGCGCTTAGCCAATCAACTACGCAAGGGTACGCTCGCTTTCAGAGAAACTTCAGAACGCGCGGGAACCGTATTGCTTGAACTATATCGTAGAATTTTTTCGGCTCCAGGCAACAACTTGCCCACTTTCCGTCCTGCGCGTGGCTGACTGTCGTTCTCGACACTCAAACAGAATCACTTTCACGTCTTCATATCGATTCAGCCTCTCCAACTAAAGCCGGGGTTTATTCAGTCACCGTGGTTACTCTGATCCAGTTGCATTTTTTTAGCTATACAACTTCGGATGAATTCTCTCTGGAACATCCTGCGATGGCTGATGACGAGCCCCCACAGAATGCTCTCAAATGAATCTACCCAATTCTAGAGCGAAAATAAGAAAGGGAGAATGTAGCCCCGATTCGCTGTAGACTATACAGACGTGCTCGCGGAAATAAGGTACTTGTGAGCCATGTCGGAGCCGTGTAGTTGCTGTCAAAGGAGTTTTTCCCAGATTCCTCAAGCAATTGTTCTATTCAAGATAAAATACTAGTTAACAAATGTTTGCTATTCTTTCACATGATTTTGTGTTCTTTTTCTTTGATCGAAATCAAAGAAGCATTTGGGAAATCTGGGAAAAACATTGCAACGAGTATTTATAGGATACATTCAACACCGCTCAATCTATCCTCACTTTCCTCGAAACCATTGCGATTTGGGTGGAACAAAAAGGATCCGGAACCAAGTTAGGCAATGACAAACATTCGTCAAGTTTGATTTCAATCCCAATTGAGAAAGTGTTGAAGCAATCTGGGAACAGCTTTTCGAGTTTTTCGACTGACACGGCTTTGGAATGGCCTCAGGGCCACCGCTTGAATCTCAGACCTGAGTAAAAGTATGATGCACAGAGTGATTTGGACTGATGGAAAGTGCTCCGCGCGTTTTCTAGCTAAATTAAAGTCGATGTTTCAACTTTCTGCAAAAAGCGATTCGATCTTACTCATGCAGTCACCCAAAGTTAAACCAAAGAAATTTGGCTGGTTCAATTCGAATGTATGATGGATTGTTTCCTTTGCCCTCTCTCCATCTTCATAATAACTCTGTTCAAAACGGATAACTTGATCTGCGACCGATTACAGAAGTAAATCACCAAAAAAAAGTCGGGTGTACCCATCAAGACCCAGCCTTCATTTCCTCAAGTTGGTCTGAGGATATGTCAATCTGACTCAAATCGTCTTGGAGGGTGAGAAACAAAGCTGCAAAACGAGCTGAGGGGCGTCGAATTCGGACGCCTAGGAGTAATCGCCATTTTACGAGAAAAATACCGCTTAGAGACTTCTAGCATGAACACTACCGGTCAATAGTTCGAGCTCCCCCAAATGGGGATCCTCTCGCGCACGCGAGAGGATCCCCAAGCTCGCGTGCGCGAGGGATTCTCCAATCTTGCGTACACGAACTCTCGAGTACACCGCGGTCCGACGGTATCCTCGCGTGCGCGAATTCCGATCTGTACTGGCGTACGCGAGCCCCCAGTCATCTCCCGTCCTTGGAATCGGTCGCGTACGTGAGACGATGCCGCTACTCGCGTACGCGAGAGAATTCCGAGGCTCGCGTCGCGAGCGATCTTATGTCTTGCATACATGAACTCTCGAGTATATCTGGCTTCGAGGGAAATCCTTCCTTGCGTGATTCTCAGTTTCTGCGTACACCGGCCCCCGCGTTTACCTCGCTCCAAGGGAATCCTCGCGTGCGCAAGATCATTCCCATATCCGCGTATGCGAGCCCCCACTCCACGTCCGTCCTTGGGATCTGTCGCGTACGCGAGAGGATGACGATACTCGCGTACTTGAGAGGATCCCGAAGCTACCGTGCGCGAACGATTCCATGTCCCGCATACGTAAATTTTCGAGTATATCTGGCTTCAAGGGAATCCTCGCGTGAACGAGATCATTGTCATACTCGCAGACGCGAGTCTGCAGTACACAGATGCCTGTCCACGGACTCTGTCGCGTACGCGAGAGGATTACGGATTTTGCGTGCGCGCGCGAATTTCCAATCCCGCGTCCACAAACTCCCGAGTACACCTCGCTGCGACGAAATTCTCGCGTGCGCAAATTCATCCCTATACTCGCGTACGCGAGCCCCTAGTTCGCCTTCTTCCCCGAAATCTGTCGCGTACGCGAGAGGAAACCGATACTCGCATACGCGCGAGGATTCCGGAGCTCGCGTGCGCGAGTGATTCCCCAATCTTGCGTACACAAACTCTCGAGTATACCTCGCTCCGACGTTATCCTCGCATTCGAGGATTCCGATCTATACTCGCGTACGCGAGCCCCAGTCATCTCCCGTCCTTGGAATCTGTCGCGTAAGCGAGAGGAACCCGAAGCTCGCCTCGCGAGCGATTCCATGTCTTGGATACACAAACTCTCGGGTATATCTGGCTTCGAGGAAATCCTCGCGTGCGCGAAATTAATTCCATACTCGCGTACGCGAGCGCCCAGTACGTGCATAACTCTGGAATCTGTCGCGTATGCGAGAGGATATCAATACTCCCGTACGCGGGAGGATTCCAAGGCTCGCGTGCGCGAGCGCTTTCCCGATCGTGCGTACACAAACTCTTGAGTACACCTCGCTGAGACGGATTCCTCGCGTGCGCGAATTCATTCCGATACTCGCGTACGCGAGCGCCTAGTTCGCCTCCTTCCTGGGAGTCTGTCACGTACGCGAGAGGATTCCGGTGCTCGCGTGCGCTAGTGATCTCTCAATCACGCGTACACAAAATCTTAATTACACCTCGCTTCGACGGTATACTCGCGTACGCGAGCCCCCAGTCATCTCCCGTCCTTGGAATCTGTTGCGTACGCGAGACGATACCGCTACTTGCGTACTTGAGATTGTTACTGATCACGTGCACTCTATGATTTTCTTTTATTCTTCTCATCTTCAACCAAATTTTTATTTCCCTTATCGTTATGCAGAAGAGAATGGCAACCAAAATTGTCGTCAGGAACGAAAATCCTGAGTGGAATTGATATATTTCTGTGATCCTTTTACGTTTTGATATTCCTTGATATTCACTCTGTATCTCTCCTAACGCAATCGAATTCCCGCTTGATAGCCAATCATCGACGGTCTCAGATATTTCGTGATCTTTATCGCTGAGAGCTTTTGGATTTCTTTCGAAATTATCTTCCTGATATCTAGTTTGGATTTCGACCCATGAGTGAATGAATAGTCTAAATTGACCCCCTTCATCCCGTAAAGAGTAAAATTGCTGGCATGCGCGGTGCATCTTTCATTGATAGAGAGGATGCCTGTACCATTAAGTATTAGGTCGCTCGTGGCTTGGTCGGAACAGACCGTCTTCATTCGTAAAGGGGATGAGGTAGGAAATAGACATTCATTAGTCGAAAGCATTCTTTTGGTATATGCTTTAGTTGCCGAGGTTATGGCATAGTTGCAATCTAGTGAACCGGCTGACGGCTGCCTCGCTAGGAACTCAAATTCGTAGGACTCACTAATACGACTATTGTATATGGGCTCAGATACTTCGCACAACTTGGTGTTGTTTCTATTGATGCAACCTTTTATCTGGTTACTCTGTAGAAGCATTTATGACCTAAAATTCTTTAACACGAGTATTTCCGGAAATCTCGGCATTACGAGAGCGAATGAGATGTGGTTTTGGAATGAGTTTGTCCTCCCAGGCAGGCCGTGAATTAGATAATGTGATAACTGACTACTATCGGTCAGTGGAAACGTTAGTGTTACAAGAATTTTTCGGTTGATTGCGTGGACGTACGTTTTCGATAAACTGAAGAGATATTCGGGCGTAATCTTGTCTCTTTCTCTGAGCAATGCGTAATCAGTCTTATGGTTATCAACGTCATGTAAAAGATCCTGAAGTTGCTCATGACTCAACAGCAGGGGGTGTAGTTCTCCTCTGACTGGTGTCTCAATAGCATCAATCAGTGCTTTGTATGAATAGATAGAATGTTGTGGTACCATTTCAAATTCGGTTACCCACAGCTCGAGGTTCTCCCGGAACGATATTTGTTCTCCTGTTTTCGTGGCTGTAGCGAGATCTCTTGATTATTGAATGTGCAATTTTTCTACTCCTTCCCCTTGTGATTTCATAGTTTTATGGATATTGCCCAACTCTGATCTTTGGATATGGGTTATTTTAGGAGCAATCGATCAGATGTTTTGGAAACGGTTGTAAAGGTCGTTGACTCGTTTTGTTATAAGTTCACAATCGTCGGCAATCATAGTCCCAAAGAGCTTCCTATTTGCCCATCGAACTATTTCAAGGGGCGCACCTCTTTCCTTCAGATTGCGGCCGATCGAGAGTGGAGGTTCAGGAACGGATGGTACTGAGAAAAAATCTGTCAGGTCGTTTTGCAAGAGTTCCAAGTTATGCATCATTGTTTTCAATCTCGACCGTGGGATCAGTTGATCGCAGTCCGTAGATTTTGAAGCACATTCTTCGCGCATTGATCCGAATGGCCCCTCTTTCCAATCTTTCTTCCCTAATAGTTTGCTACAATCTAGGGTAAACGTGATTCTTCATTCCGATCTTATTATTCTAGCTTCGCCAGAATATTCGAAATAAATCCCAGGATTCTTGAGAATGGGCGTTTATTTGTGGGTGCTGTTGAATTTACCCAACGTAATGTCAATGTGGTAGGAAAACAGCCATGAAAGACCCAGCACTATCTTCTGACAGGATGCCATTTGGGTTACCTGTAACAAGCAAGATGAACGCTTGCTATCTAACGAAAGGCACGTTTCACCTCATCGAAATGTTTTCGAAACGTTTTTCCATTGGGAGACTCTAGGAGGACATTATTATCACTGTGAATTTCCTCGATTTTGAATATACCGTTGAAAAATTCATCTAGTTTGCCTTTGCGAGGTTTCCTTAGGACGTAGACGGTCATTCCTACTTTGAGATCTCAAGGTTTTTTGTTCTTGTCGTATTGAAGTTTCGTTTCTCCTTTTGATTGTACTAAATTTCCCCGAGCCGTCTTTTTTGATCTTGGCTAGAATTTTCATCAAGTTACATAGGTAAGAATTATAGGTTTCCAATTCGAATTCATCCGGTAGTTTTCCTAGTGTGCGGGCTTTTCGGCCATGAATTATTTCAAATGGACTAAAACCCGTCGAACTATGGACTGAAGTGTTGTATCCGAACATTGCGAATGGAATGATTCTATCCCAGTCTTGTTTCCCCGCGGCTTTTGTGCAAATATAACTCCCAAGCATCGCGTGGCTACGTTTCAAGGAGCCGTTTCCTTGAGGGTGGAAACTGGTGGTTGTTATGAGCTTAAAACCGAATATTTCTGATAACTCTTCGAGTAACCTATTTTTAAAACTAGTGCCTCTATCGCTCCGAATTACTTTAGGTATCCCAAAGTTGGCGATGAGATGCCGGGCTAACGCATCTGCGACCGTGATGGCTCTCATGTCAGGCACGGCAACGGCTGAGCAAAATTTTGAAAATTGACATTGCATGGTTAGGATGTGTCTATTATCAGAAGGAGTGAGAGGTAATCGGCCGACTGTATCGAGTGCTACTCCTGAGAATACTTCCATCGAAGTGTCCGTGATGATCATAGGGACTTTGGTACAAATCCCGATTAGTTTGTGTTCTTGACAAGTTGTGCATTCGTTGATGAACTTTTTAAGCTGTCTCTTCACACCTTTCCACCAATATTTTGCACTTGCGCGCCTATACAATTTTCCGATCCCGCGATGCCCTCCAAAAGAACTAGAGTGGGCTTCCTCCATGATAGAGGCCATCTTTTCGGGTGGGGGAACGTTACAAGAGCCGTAGCAGAAGGTGATAGTCAGAGGAAAATCGCGGAATTCGTTCAAAAATGCTTCTTTACCGCTGATTTGAGGAGTTTATCTGTTCATTCTCCGACTCTACCGACTCTGAGAGATTCTATATCTGATTCCCCAATTAGTTTCGAAAGACTAGATGAACACATCTTCATATTCGTGGGGATGACAGAAGAGTCTTTCCGGTCGCATATCACTAATCTATAGATGAGCCTTTTACGGTTCTCTGCTACTAGTAAGTCACCTACGTCGGGGTCCAGTTCTTTCAGTTTTACTGGGTCGATTGCCTCGATATCAACGAGTAGTTTATTATGTGGGGACGAAAAGTCGAAGTCCGACGAGATGAAATGTACTATGTTGTCCTTAGCATACGTCAAGCATTTTCGGCTTATTAAGACGTTGAGGGTTGTTGGTTTTCCAAGATTCAATTCAGGACGAATAGACGAACCTAAATCATGATCAATACTCGTATTTTGGAGGGTATATTTCTTGCGGGGTAGGTTTTGCATTTTCTCTGAATTTTGGAGGAGGTGTTCTATACATGGCTTCTTCGGATGGGCATGTAATTGAGTTACAAGGACGTGATTCTGCGCGTATTGTGCGGGAAGCGGGAGACTTCGTGAGTTCATCGTTCGTTTGGGGGTGGTCCTCTTCAACATCGCTATTCTCTTGATGAATTGTACTGAGTGTTTTCCAGAAACTCGGGAATCAGCTCCTTGCACTTTCAGCTAGCGATAAGGGAGTGGATTTCGGGATAATTTCCCTTGAGGGTGATATTTTTGCTTCCATAGGTTCTGGTATTGGGGGCGCTTCTGGTGGGCGGAAAGAATGTATGACCCAATCTTTCTTCATTTCGTTGCGGACTGGCTCCTCCCCCAGGTACGCTGGTAAGGTAGATTTCTCTAGGATAGAGTCGGGGGAATCCAAATCTAATTCGGAGAAGGACAGGTGCGTGGGGTCTTTGGTGATTCCTCTGCTATCCCACCAATATATTCATTGCCTTTCTGTTCTGAAGTCACAGTGAGTGTCGGTGTTCTTTTGCCGGTGTTGATTTCCTTTGACCATCTTTTAGTAGATTGAGAATTTGGTTAAAATTCTTCGTCTGAGGAAGAAGAGGAGTCTGGATCGTTCGTGACGCGATGCAAGGAGGGTCGTATGTTATTGGGAATGCTGGGCTTCCACTGTATTGATTGTGGATGGTCCTGTCCTTCTCTAGTTCCCATGTTGTTCCTTCGGAGGTTGTTTTCTCCTGATGACGATTCTTCGGATGAGTCTTTCTGGTCCTCTTGATCCAAAAGTTCTGGTTGGAAGAATGTGTGCTTCAATGGTACCATTGAAAAACACATGAACCATGGTATGGGAGTTTCATCGGGACTTGATTCTTCTCCCACCTCGCTGCTAGTAGTATCAGATGTCTCCGCTGATTCAGTAGAAACGAGTCCAGGTCTGTTGAGGAAAGCTGAACTTGTGGCGTGTCCGGGAATATTTACGGCATGTCTCCCAAGTTTGAGACGTCTCGCGACGGTGCTGCCGTCAAGGTCTCCTTGTGCGGCGCGCGGGCATATTAGCAGGTCTCTCTGGTGGTTCGGATTTTGGGCCCTTCTCACGTCCACGCTTAGGCTGGGTTGCTGAAGACGAGCCCGAATCTGATCTATTTCGGGCATTTTCTGATCTGCGTAGTGATGTTTCTGTAGGTCGGGCAAGTAGAGGGAGCACCTTCACAGATGTAGATGAGCAGTCAGTGTCATTGTCGGGGTCTGAATCGGTCCTGGTACATGAACATCCCCTATCAGATATGGTTGGATTTGATGTAGAATCTAGAGAGTGTTGTTCTTCGGGTGGATTACGAGAGAGTGCGTCAGCATTGGTGTTTCGCAACCCCGACTTATATTCGAAAAAAAAGGTATAGCCTTGTAGTTCCGCTCTCCAGTGATTCAATCTGCTCATTGGATCTTCGATCGACTCAATCCATGTTAGAGGTTCATGGTCACCATAGATGGTCAAGTGGCGACCATAAAGGTAGTGGCGGAAATACTGCACGGCAGCGACTGCCAGGCATTCCCTTTCTGTCGCTGAATAATTCTTCTCAGCTTTTGATGAAGATTTCGACAAGCATGCCACTGGTTGTTCGCGGCTCGGTTCTCCTTGGCTGAGAACTGCTCCCATGGCAAAATCGCTACTATCACAAGTGAGGCAGAAGGGTTTGTTGAAGTCAGCCGGGACCAATACTGGAGCTTCACACAGGGCCCTTTTGAGGGTTTTGAAATTCTTCTGTCGCTCCTCTGCCCATTCAAACTTCTTGTTCTTTGACAGCAAGTCATTCATTGGCTGAGCTTCCTCGGAGGAATCTTCGATGAATCGTCGATAATAATTTGCAAGCCCTCAGAACGATTCTATATTCTCGTGAGTTTTTGGCACAGGAAAGTTTCTTACGGCGTCTAACTTCGCCGGATCTGATCTCACTTCATGTTTATTGATTATATGTCCCAGGTATTTGACCTCAGGTGTCAGAAATTCGCATTTTCGTGGCTGGAGTTTCATTCCAGCGTTTGAGAGTCGTCTGGACACTTCTGTGACCTTGGAAAGGTGTTTTTTGAGGGAATTTGAGAAGATAAGGATGTCATTTGAATACACCCAAATTTCGATTCCTTGCAGCCCTAACATGATGTGGTCCATGAGCCTCTGGAAAGTGGCTGGCGCATTACAGGAGCCCAATGGCATGCGAATCCATTCGAAAAGACCGAAAGGTGTTCGAAACGCTGTCTTGGCTGTATCTGAAGGTTCGACTTCTATTTGGTGGAAACCGCTGATGAGATGGAAAACCGAAAAATACTTGGATTTGCCCATAAGTCCCAACATTTTCTGGACATTGGGTAGAGGATACGCGTCCGGTACTGTTTTCTCGTTCAATTTCCTGAAATCGATGATCAATCTGTATCTTTTCTGTCCATCTGGGCCCGGTTCCTTTGGTACGATCCAGAGTGGGCCAACCCATGGACTATCAGAGGGTTGAATAACGTCATCCTGTATGAGTTTGGAAATTTTTCCCCGTACTTCTTTGTGGAGGGACGGTGGATACCTGTATTGTTTGACCACTGTAGGTTCGTTATCGGTTGTAGGGATTAGGTGTCGATCATAGGTTGTCCTAGGAAGTGTATCCCCAGGTAACATGAAGAGATGGTGGAATTTTCTTATCATTCGTTCTAAATATTCACGTCCGTGCCGGCAATTTTGTGTGTGGCTTATCTGATTCGGGCCCTGAGTCGAAGAAATCTTCAGAGCCCTCTAGATCGAAAGGCTCTAGCTCTTGAGGGGGTATTCCCAATGTAACATCATTATCTTCTAATGTATTGATAACCATGGCGTAGCATCTTCTATTTGCGACAGTTACGGCAGCTTCTCCTGAGAATACCCCTTTCTTTGTATTGACTCGCGGTAAATATGCTTCGCCGTCTTTACAGTAGGTTCTTATCGGAATTCCTAATCTTCTTCTGGCTGGGTCAGTGATTTGGAAGAGATTGGCAGCACCCGCCGGATCTTCGCGGGCATTGCATTGGTGGTACGGTGATTTTCCGCATTCTTTATGCAGCAATTGGGCAGCTTCATACAGCAATTGGGTGGTAACTGAGTTACTTGGGTTACAGGCATTTTAGGTGGTAACGCTGAGCTATTCGCATGTAACTCCGCGTCGTATGTATTAGATGTCAGCGGTCCGGGTATGTTTGAATCGTTACCGAGTAAGACATTGTCAACAGGCAATGCATCTCCAGATAACAGCGTGTTCTAGCTCTGCGATAGAGTTTCGGGACCAAAGTTACTGTTCGTATTGTGAGGATGACGTCGAATGTGGTTGGGTCTTCGGTTGGGTAGTATTCTCGTATCAGTTATTGGATACAAGAAGATCTCTTCTGCATCTAGGTCAGCATCTTCGTCCCCAAAGGAGTGTAGGTTAGGTTTTAGAGGTAGGAGAGGGATCGGGGCTTCTTTGTTGCATTCGAAAGATATTAAGTTTCCGTCAAATGAATTCCAATTCCAGATCCCCGAGAATGATTTGAGTCTAAAATGATATCATATTTCACTACGCATTCAGGGGGAGGAATATGTAGCCTGATTTCTCTACCAGAATTACAAGTTTTGATCACTCCGATCGTGATAATGGGTTCTGCGGAAACTCCGGTGATTCGAATTACTCGCGATGCGTCCAGTTTGACATGTTTTTGCAGAGAGCTCAATTTGATTGTACAGATATCCGCTCCGGCATCTAAGGAAACAAACCCGGTTTCTGCAGAGAGGATATCTGCTCCAGTTTTAATCATTGGTCCGATCTCTAGAGCTTTCTGCGGTTCGTAGTCGCACTTGTTCATTATTTCCACTTGTGTCGTTGACCTGCCCGCGGACGTTCTTTGACTATGAGAACTGGTAGGTTGCCATCCCTGATTGGGATATGGGGCATAACCGGGATACATAGGTGGCTGAAAAGGGTATGAGTAGTATGGGTAATATCCTTGGAATGGAGGAAATGGATACGGTACAGGAGGGAAATTCTGGTAAGGGGATTGTGGTTCATAGGGCGATTGTGATCGGTAGGGAGATTGGGATCTGTAAAGAGAGGAGGGCCTATTGTGAAGAGACGACGAACGCGGATATGGGGAGTTTGGACGAGGTCCCGGGGGAGAGGAGCGTCCATTCGGGTTAGGATGTCCTGAGCTCTGGGGTAAGTAGATTAAGTTGGGGTGAGCGTCAATTCGCCCGTCGGAATCGTACCTCATAGGGGGTGGAGCAGCTACGTTATCCTTGTCGTAATGGTAAAGTGTCCTGTTTCGTCCATGAATTCTTGGATCATTCCGATCCATGAAGGATACCTGTTTCTGTCTACTATTGTCAGAAGTCTGGGGTTTCTGTTCATGAGTCTGTTCTGAGCTAGTGAAGTGTACTTCTGCTCGCCTGATATTGAGACTTACGGCAAGGCTCTCGGCCTTTTCGGCGGCTTCGAGTGCTTCGGCCGTATTTTTCGGTGAGAGGAAAACGATGCCACTACTCATACTGTCAAGAAGGCCTCGGATGAATGCATTCAATCCGAGTACTTCTAGATGAGGTTTGTAATCAACTTCTCTTGCTACTCCTGTCATAGAGTATTTGACAGCAGCGTTAGCGCCTCTGATCAAGCCTTTGATTCTATTATAAAATTTTCAAGCTGTTCCATTCCTCTTCATTGAAATTGACATTATTTCATTCACGTAATAGTCATATGGTTTTCTGGGTGAGAAATTTCAATTTCAAAATTTTTTGATTTTGGTGAGGATCCCACGTAGGGAATCTTCAAGTTTGTTTTCGGGTATCGTGTCTTGGAGATTCTCAATGTCTTGTATAAAGTCTTTCAACGCTGCAGGTCCGTCAGATTCGTGGATACTTTTAAGTGCATCGCGTATGGCGTTACTTCGTGTAGTGTCCAAAAGAGTGTCATAAGCGAGTTTCATCCGTTCGTTGTTTTCTAGTTCTATCTGTCGGAAATATGTAAGGAAGGCTGCCTCTCGTTGAGTCGGGTCTGACATGGCATTGATTTCCTCAATTGTCTTGTTCAATCCCGCTGAGACCGACTCATTGTATGCTCGAATTGGATATAGCTCCTGATACTTTTGATTATGAGCGGTTCAAACGTCTTGTAGAATGCAAGGTCTGATCAGATGATCATGCGTTATTTTGCAAACTTGAGAGCAGGAGAATAGTTGAGCGCAACTTAGACTCTTCCCTGCAAGGGATGCCAAAATGTTATGTCCGAACCAGAGGGATTAGGATGAACAAATATATTTGAGTTCGGAAAACAGTCTAGCGAGCGGACTGCTCAGTTGTGCTCACTTTTCTCTCGGGAATTATCTTTGTTAGAATCAATCTTCATCAAAATTGATGAAAGTCGATAAATCAGGTATTCATGAATAGTTCGAGGAGATGATGAATGATTTTAGAATGATAAAATATGCATGCATTCGCCGAGAAATAATAAGTCCGAAGTTCAACTAATAGAAATAGCACAATATATTCAGGAGATGATATAATGATTTGTAGATCTGGAAGTAGTATATTTTCGTGACGCAATTTCGATAGGAACGCACGTGGGATAGAATTTTGCGTTTGAGTCTGCTAGTCATCGTGTCTCAAACAAATGATTTGGATCTACAGTTTTGTGATCACAAGAATAGAAATTGATTTTGACTGACAATTTTGGTGTTCTCAAACTACTCGAAGTTCTGGTGAACAACAGGTCTTCCGAGGCGCAGATTGTGAAGAACAGGTCGGACGAATCCTGGAATTAATATACGCTGGCTCGTGGCAGCTGGGTCGGGTTAAGCCGGCCTCTTCCTTCGGCGGGATGCAGTCGAAGCTCGCCGTCGCTCTTTTGCAGGACCTCACTTTGTTGTTTTTTTCTAGGGTACGTGGGTGAGCCGATAGGATAGACTCTAAACCACTCGAGCAAACTGGAGTAAAGACTGACAGAGACTGATTGATGAGCTGATGTTGACGCTCGTATTTGGAGGCCCGAATTATTGTTCCTTTTTGAGTGTGTAACCCATGTAACTCACGGTTACAAAGCATGGGAGTATGTAGCTCGCGGTTACGATGAATGACGCTATGTAACTCATGTAACCCAGCGGGTTTCATGCTGGGGTTACATGCTGCATCTCGGTCCTCCGAATTCGTTCAACCTGCTCCACATTCCCTGCAAGCGCAGCTCATGACTTTATTGAATACAACAACTGAGAATTGGTCCGCGACCATCCGGCCCCTTATAACCCCCTTACCCAACTTACCGCCCCCCCCCCCCCCCGATTCCTTCCATCGGCCAAATTCCGCAGATTCGGCACCTGATATTTCTAGGAGTTTCTCGTAGCATGAAGTTCTTCCTGGTTAAGATGAATTCCAAGAGGCCGAGTTATTTGTTCGTCCTTGATTAGTGTTTGTATAAGGGAGAGAGACTGCATTTTTTCAACACGGATTTGTTCGTGTAAACCAATTTTCCTCGTTTCCAAAACCGCCGAATATTGACTCGAACTGAATATTCTGAATATGAACTCTTTATCGAGAAAATACCGGAATCTTCGAGAATGTCAAGAACCATAATGGGAAATGAAATGAATGAGTGGAGAATCAAAGTATGAAATAGAATCATAAGGACCAAACAAATGAAATCAGCTATCATCATTGAGTAAGGATATCGTGTCCCGTTTCAAGAATTCATTCATGCTTTGTTGTCGACCATGCTGCTCCATTCAGATTCTATTGGTCACTTAAAGGAAATTAAGTTCGTACTGGAGTGGAATTTGATTGAAAACCATCCACTTGTTCGTCACCGACCTTGACTGTTTTTCCGACTGTTTTTGACGAAACCTTCTCACAAATCATCACCACTCGCTGCAGTATATCTTCCACGCACACTTCTGAACCACGCAAGAAATTCGTGTTCTATATCTTCGTATTAAGTTGCGCGTTAACGTTTTGCTTCTGAAGTAACACCCCTAGATGCAACAGCTTCATGAATCTTATCCCTGTTCTTCAGAATAGTTGAAAGTGTTGACTCCTGGATATTGTATTCTTCTGCAATCCTTGTTCTGGGATGGTCATCACGAACAACTTCATTCAGAATTTGCAAGTTTGGTATCCAAATCAATGCTGGTTTATTTGCGCTGACCCATTTCCGCGAACTAAAGCCTTGGCCGTTGATTTATCCGCTCTGATTTCAGTTGTCAGTTCGCGTTAACCGATTCCATGGCTTCACAAGAACCGAAAAGTTATTCGAATCTCGTGCTAACGAGCAATTTGTGTTGAGCAGACGTTACGTAGCCCATAAGAGCCGAAGCAAATTTCAAGGGACCAAAATTTTGTTCGTGTAAGACAGAATTCGTGTTATATGGGTTTGTATCAACCAGGGAAGACTGTATCAGTTGAAAAATCGTATCCAACTTCGGAGTATATCCAGGATATATACGATTTTGCATGCAATCCAACGGCACGAGGAAATTGAAATTTCACAGAGAGCTCCTTTATGAAGATGGAGATGAGTGATTCGACATACAGGAATGAGCGACAGGTTTCAAGGGCAACTGCTGTTCCAATTTCGAACGCAACAGGTTAATATTCATTCAGGAGGTGAGGAGCGCAACCAGCTTTCCAAGGTTTGACAGTGCATAACTTCTGTCCCAATGATGATTTGCTAACAATAGGGAAAGCATTTCGACTGTCTTCTCTCATATTTTGATTTTCCACAATTAAATATATCCTAGCTTGGATGTTATTTTTTGTACAGATCATACAGTAAGGGAGGTAAATTCTTGCCGAAAAATCGGTTGAACTCCTAGCTGGAGGCTTACATCTTTCGGCACAGGGCTGAGTCGCACCTGAAACTCATTTTAATGAAAATATGAGTCAGAGTACCAAATTCATTTTCCTCGGATTCTTCGGAACGATATTATTCTCTAAACAGTGTGAGAAATTCGAAATTCAAGTCAGTCATATTCAAAAACTGTGAAATCAGATCACTTTCTTATTTTCATGAGGCACAGAGCCGAAACGTATCACTAACAGTTGATAGAGTACCGTAGAGGGGAGCATAGACCGTAATAGGAAAAAATATTTACAGAGCAGGATAACCTCAATAACATTGAAATACTCTGCGGTAACATGAAAGTTAAAGGTTCGCCGGGATTTTTATATACAATGCAGTTAGCTCAGATCTATATGGTCTAAATAGCGGAAATGGAACTGTTTCTTACTTTCGCCGACGATTACAAAATGTATGTAGCTGACGAAACTCCAGAAAAAGCGCAGAATGAACTTCAACAACTGACGAATTTACTATGTGGATACTATGAAGACTGGTGATTGAATTCATCCAGACAAATGTGAAACAATAGTATACCAAAGACCTAGAGATGAACTGACCAAGCAGCGAAGGAACTGGAGAAACTTTTCAGTTACGATTACCAACAAAAATGACGATGAAGTAGTGATTTCACACCACATCAAAATCAAATATCTTGGCCAACATATTGACGAGCTAATGGAATTAGCCCCACATGTTGACGAGCAATTGAAAAAAGTGAAAACTGCGTTCTAGACCAACAGCAAACTATTCCATAGCAAATGCCTGAGCAAAAGAGCAAAAATAATTTGCTATTGCTCACTGATGAGACCTATTTTGACATATCCTACACCAACTTGGTTCAATCAAGGAGCATCCACGATGGAATGGATAAGAATGTTCAAAAGAGAATGCTTAAAGGCTTTTCTGAATGAATCTACAACGAGCAGATCTGAATATAAAGAGTTTATAGATTCTAAATCATTGTATAATGAGGCAAATGTGTCAAGAATTGATCACCACATTATGAAAATGGGAAAATATTGCCATTGTTACAGCAGGGATCCACACAACAGCTCGATGAGCTCTCTATATCATAATGATACCAGAACCTATGAGGAGACAGCAATCAGCATTCCAGCAGAGCTCTCCACTATATTGGATCATCGAGGGTACATTCAAAACGAAAATTATGTCACATAACGAAAAAAGCAATGATATATGTTTCTTTCCAAACCTTTCCTCATGTTATGGAGCCGCAAAAGACATCTGAACAGTATGAATTGGTCCGAAATTTGAGACACAACCCCAGCGACAATTGAAAGGAACGAATAAAATGAGCTTACACACGGTTGAGGCGTCCGCCCGGTAAACGGGAGATCGTGAGTTCAAACCCCCCCTCAGAAAGAGTTTCTGTCGTTTGGTGCGATTCTCTCCCTAAAATATGCTCTGCAAAATCCTGTTGATATTTGACGGGACCCAGATGCATTGAAATATCGAATTCCATTCGATATTGAATCAATTGCTCGTCCAATCTCCACAACAATATCTCGACTTCGGAAGCTTTCAATTATTGTTCGTCATTTTTTTAAGCAATATGATCAGCTTATTGAATCACTCTTCCGGGAATGAAGTTAAAACAATTCGGAAGAGAGCATCATCAAGAATGAAAAACTGCTATGTGAAGACATTTTTTGATCATCATTCACTCTACGCGCCGAGAAGATTGCTAGCCCTGAGAGTGGTAAGGATTCTGATTGGGGTGAAGCCTCTTCATTCCATCCCTCGCGCCAGCTCTTCCAAATTTGGTACATGTGCGACGGTGAAACCGTCGCAGCCTAGCGATCTCTCGCCGCCGCCTGAACCAGCATACCTCGAGACAAGTTATCTACGTTTATTACTTCTCCTCGAGGTGCTGATCCGGCGGCGGAGATGCAGCGGCCAGGAGGCCGGAGACAGCAGCCTAACGTCTACGACGGGGTCACCGAGCGTACCCACGTGAGGATGCGGCCACGCGCTTTTGCAGATCGCAGTCAGCTGTCCGAGGTGCCCGGTCACGTATCACAGCAGCCGCCGGACGCTCGTTCGGCGAGCCGACGGACACCGCACACACACACACATACGTACTGCCCGGTGACCGAGAGATCATGACCACGGCCGCGAGGTCGGGAAGCAAACGGCCACACAGCACCTGGTCTCCGGAACAGAGTCACGCCTCCTCGGGGATGCTCGCCATTGCGGCTGCCCAGCCTATACGCTGCAGCCCCGGGGATGGCGAGCACCGGCCGTAGAGGTTAGGCGGTGCGGGCCCTTGCTGCCCGCACCCACAGGGCCCTCGCGCACCGCACGCACGCACATCCGATCGCGGAGGCATTAAGGGCGGCTGCTCGCAGGCACCGAGCCCCAAACCGACCCACGGGCACGCGGTTGGCCGAGACGAGGACGCCGACGGCGATGAGCTCACGCGGTGCGTGGCCCAGCAGACAGTTGACTGCTGTGCGTGGCCGAGGTGGTGCGACACCACGGACAGTCCGGGGATCTACAGGCGGGCCGGATCATGGCCACCTGGCGAGCCGGAGATCCGACTCGACACCCGCACAGCGGCTGCTGGGCCAAATTATGAGCAGCCGACGCACGCGGAAAGATACATGCATATGCATATCGGCCGAGAGGCCTCGGGGGCTGAGATAGTAGTATATATAGGTATACTTCGACCGTGCGAGTGCACATATGAGTATAATTCGGCCGTATACGAGTATATACAGGTATACCACGGCCGTGAAAGTGCACATAGGAGTATTTCGGCTGTGCAGGCGTATATATGGGTATACCTCGGCCGTGCTGGTGGACATATGAATATATTTCGGCTGCGAATGAGTATATATAGGTATACTCCGCCCAGTGAAGAACCGATATAGGTATATTCGGACGTGCAAAAATAGAGATAGGTGTACTTGACCGTGTATTAGCTCTGGCCGTAATGCACATGCAGGCCGAGTGGGGATGAACTGCGCGATGCCTCCGCGCACAGTGAGCCGCGGTATATGCGAGAGAGCATGTTCTGGTGGAGGCAACGGCCGAGTAGAGGGGAATCCAGCGGCAGGGCCGTATTTACGGGTAGCAGAAGACTCGCTGCAATTTTCCTGACTCTCCCTCGTGTCTCTCGCTCTCACCTCGCGCGCAGTCGAACTTGGCGCGCAGTAGAGCCCCTAGATTCCGAACTAGACTTCCGGATTACGGACGGCCAATCAGGGCGAGCTAGCCAGGAGGAGGAATTGATGCGGGCGGAAGACGAAGGCCGGGCTTTTTGCCACTTCGAGTTCAGAGCCAGTCCAGTGCACACGTGTTGACCCACCGCTTCTGCTCGAGCTCAAATTTGGAGCAACGCGCCCTGCACAGCCCCAGGAGTCTGTGCCGAGGATAATCAAAGAGAGAGGAAGCTGCTGAGCCCGAGAAGAGCCATAATTATTCAAGGACCGCTGAGGAAGAAGATGTCAAACGGTGAGTGGGCCTGCTAATATTGAATTCCTCTCTTGTCGCGGATCCCCCGAAGAGCCCGCGCGTTGTTTGGGGCGTCGTCGAGCCCTGGCCAGATGGACTCTGGGGGCTGTGTAGTGTGCGCATTGTATCGAGCTGGCCGAGACACGAGTGCCCCGGAGTTTCTGCCGCGCCGCGACGGAGCTGGGCCGAAGAAGTCGTTGCGCGGGATGGCCGAGAGACCCTACGGACATTGCGCGGAATTAGTATCGCGGGCCGAGACGTCTCCGAGGAGACGTACGCAAGTTAGGATCGGATAGTGGTCATGAGTGCCGTGTTATAAGTAGCCGAGGAGTCCGGAGACAACGTCCGTTCCCTGCGGCTCACACGCGCGGCGAGCACCTGTTGCTCAGCGTGAGCTAAGCCGGTTGGTTGGCCATTTTGGCCTCGTGTCGCGTCGCGCGGGCCGTGAGCGTCGCTCGGCGGCTATGTTGGAAATCGGAATTTTGGAGCAGCGTCTCTTGGTCGTTGGTCGAGCTGGCCGGAGTTGGTCGAATAGTGCGCGGGGCCCAGACCGAGTGCGTAGATATCGTCGCCAATAGAATTTGTTGTATCTTTCTGGAAAACATTGTTGCGTAGACATCACATATGTGGAATTTCATGTACCGCCGCGTAGACGAAAACGTTTCAGAATGAAGGCCGGATTTGTTGAACTTAGAAATCTTGCGAGTATCCTTTTTGCGCATCTGCCCCTCTCCCTCTTTCCGCTTTTCAGGTGTTTGAGGTAGGTCGGCCGTGAACGAGGGGGCTGTTGCTGAAAATAACGAGGCGTGTCGCCGTTCGCGCGCGAGACTCGCGATCTTATGGCCGAGTCCAATAATAATATAATAGATAGTTTGGGCTGGGAATATCATTTTCCATGTCACACATGTAATCTACACATATCCAAGGGTGCATATATCAAGTTGAGTATCGATTGGTCCACACAAAGCAGA
>JAPYYZ010001719.1:0-14547 GCA_030522705.1 Eretmocerus eremicus | reverse complement strand
CGTGCACGCGCGCGAGCATGCACCGGGACGCGACGCTTTGAAGTCGGGACGGCCGCGAGATGCGGGCCGGGGCGCGCGAGGGAGGCGTACTATACCGCGTGCACGGAGCAATGACGAGCGGACGATGGCATTTGCGCGAAGCAGAGCTGTGGGAGCGTGGGGATCGGCGCGAGTGTTAGAGTCGACCCGGGCCACCGCATCGAGAACATTGCGTGCACGCGCGCGAGCATGCACCGGGACGCGACGTTTCGGAGTCGGGGCGCGCGAGGAGGGTGTGCTATCCCGCACGATGGAGTAAGCACCCGATTGTGTGCATCTTTGAAGAGCGACGGCAGAGTAACGCGGTGGTGAGATGGAGCGGACTCGGACCTGGAGCAGCGTTCACGTCGAGGAGCAGCATCGCAGAGGGACCCGCATCTGGAGAGAGCGACGAGGCGCCAACTTGGCGGCAACGGTAAGTACTCTCCCTGGGGAGTTTCCTCAACCGGCTAAGCCTCCTCTATGATCGTCTCATGCATATGAGGTACTCTTCACGCCTCATCAATCGCGGAATTGATGAGGCGCATTTTTTTATAGAAAAAGTTTTTCCCGACGGCGGCCGCCACGGCGGGAGAGATTTTCGACCAAAATATATGGCCGCCTCGGCGGCCGCCATAGCGAGCGCCGCGACGGGCGCCACATCGGGCGCCCCGGCGTGCGCCACGGCGGGCGCCCGTTTTCAGGCGGGTACTTCCTCTCCAAGCGAAGTTGCCCTAGACACAGGCACCACCAACAATTGATGGGGACGCCGGGATTCTCCTTCAAGCTATAAGGGGTTTCTCTCATCATTCTGTTCTTCTATGAACTGTGCGTGACCTCCTTCCGCGTGGGTTTTTAATCTGTGATAGTTACTTCAGCCCTTATAGTAATCTTTATCATTAGTTTTGGGTAATATGACTAGTCACATCTGTGATGATGTTAATTTACTTACTCCTCCGACTTGGAGATCGTCGTCGGTGGCTTTTTCCCCCTTTCCCCGTTCTCACCGGTGTTGGCTCCCGACTTCACATTCCTACCGATTGTGTCGTTGGCCAGTATGAGTTGGGCGGGACAACCAACTGACATTGTTGCTCCGGGAACATCTATATGATCCATTGTGTCTGCCATTTGGTTTTTCTCCTCCTCCTACTCCTTCCTATGTGTATGAGTGTTTTTGATCACATCTCCCCCATGGACCACCGCAGGCTTTCTCTTCCTGGAACCTCCTCCTCGTTGACTGGCCTATAGTTCAGTGGCCCTGATGGTGCCAACCCCGTGCCCTACAGCATGGCCCCTCCAGGTGCCCAAGGAGCCCTGCTGCAGCAGTGGGATTCCGGGGTTCTCCCCATACCGTTCTGCGGAACGAACCTCCACTCGTGGTTAGCGAGAGTCCGACGCACAGTGGTAGGAAATCTTAAGAGAACGGCATGATTAGTTTCTCCGTAAAAACGGGCAATGTCAGAGGCCATACGCCATGTTTTAGCCCTGGGTATAGAGTAACATACTCCTTGTCCCCCAAATCGCGTCCAGGACGTATGTGATGATGATGTGAGTTCAAAGACGAGAAATTCCCCAAAACATATGATAAAAGCGGTATAACTCGAAAAGGAGACATTCTCACTCATCGTTAAGGATAGGCAAACTAGCATTTTTTATTACAAATCTGATGGTGACCTTAGATTTGACCTTGAAGTCGGATGTCAAGGTCATTTGGAGATTATCTGTGTTTTCCGTGAGAAAGTTAAAATTGCGACCCAGACGATCAAAAAAGCGCGAAACTTTACGTTCTTGTATGAACTTCTGAAATTTCTCAGAAAGAACTTCCATGGGTCATACGGAGGTCACACAGAGCGAAATGCGATTCCTGCCCAATGGATGTGGAGAAAGCCCCTGTCACTCAACGGGGAAGCATTTTTTCACATTACATGCCATAGAGAAGTGGTATCATTTCCGAAGATGAATGCGATGGTGAGGTTGGATTTCACTTTAAAGACAAATTTCGAGGGCATTTTGAGGCTATTCGTGATTGTTGGATAGGAATTCACAATTTTGGCCGAGGGGGTCCTCACTCTCAACTCTCTCGGATGAGTTCAGAGAGTGTGCAGAGGTGCAGCGTACGCGGTAAGAAAGGCCAAGCGAGAGTCAAAAGAATCTTGGCAGACGCAAACGCTCCGTGGGTTTGTAATGTTGCGCGAACACTGACGCAGCTGTTCTGTTTTAGTCAGAGCTACAGTTCCGATGCATTTCGTGTTCCGATGGGACCGGGAATTCAGCGAGTAGGGTTTTATCCCTGAATTCCAGACAGACTGTGGAACCGCAAACTAACAAACCCTCGAAACTAATTTTACCAACTTGAGGATAATTTCTCGATCCCAGCGAAGTCGCAAGCCCGCAAAGTGGAATAATCTGAAGCTCAGAATTTCAGAATGAAAGGAAATATCCCCGAATCCGAGATGAGCTATAGAACCGGAATTTGAGCGAGGCGGGAATTATTCCCAAATCCCAAACAGGCTATGAACGCGCAAACTAACGAAACCTCGAGACTGTAATTTTAGCGGAGTGGAGGTTCTCCCCAAATCCCAGACCGGCTATAAACCTGGAAACCAACAAACCTTCAAGACCGGTATTCCAAAAAGGTGGGGATTATCGCCAATTTCCGGACTGGCTATGAAACCGTAAGGTAAGAAACCCTCGATACCGATGGTTTAGCGAGTAGGGGATTATATCCAAATCCCAGACAGGCTATGGACCCTCAACCAAACGAAACCTCGGGCCAGAATTTTAGCGAGGTAGGAATCATCCCCAAAGACCAGAGAGGCTATAAGCCCGCAAAGTAACAAACTCTCGAGACCGGAATTTCAGCGAGATGGAGATTATTTCCAATCACCATACGGGCTATGAACCCTATATTCAGAATCCTGATCTTGAGGTTTCGCAGTTTCCGGGTCCATAGCCTGTCTGGGATTTCGGGATATTTCTCTACTCGCTAGAATTCTGGGCTCAAGGTTATGTTAACTCACGTGTTCATGGCTCTTCTGGGGTTTGGCGACCATCCCCATCTCGCTCAATCTTCGGTCTGGAGAGTTTGTTAGTTTGCGAGCTCACAGCTTCTCTGGGATACGGAGCCAATTTCCGAACCGCTAGAATTCCGGTCTCGAGGTTTTGTAGTTCGCGGATTCATAACTTGTCTGGGATTTTGGGATAACTTCGACTTCGCTACAGTTCTGGCATCGAGGCTTCGTTGGCTTGCAGTTTCATAGCCCGCCTGGAATTCGGGGATATTCCCCCACGTACTAGAGTTCCCGTCTCGAAGTTATGTCATTTTGCAGGTATCCGGCCCGCCTGGGATTTGCTTATAATTCTCAACTCACTAGAATTCTGTTCTGGAGGGATTTTTAGCTTCCGGTTCTGAAGCTCATCGAGGATTTGGGGGTATTACCCTACAGCAGATGATAAAATCTAATTGATATCCATGTTTTGTTATGTGGAGTTGCAGCAAAGAAATTATAGTGCTCAAAATCTGACGAATGGATGATATTGTTTCACAAAATGAAGTCGAAGAGAATAGTTTGGAGTGATACGATCCATTCTGCAATGAATTTTACTCTGGCACCAACCATGATGACAAACATTCTTTGCAAGATGTGAAGACTGTACTTCATCAGACCTGAAGAGGATGAAAATTGAGTCATCGGAACGTCGTCGATAAATAAAATACAGTGACTCGTTGAGCAGCCATTTTATTACAATTTATATTACCCTACACCCTGGATTCCCGATCTTGAGGATACATCAGTGCGCGGGTTTACGGCCTGTCTGGAATTCAGGGATCATTCTCGAGTCGCTATAATTACAGTCTTGTGGGTTCGTGAGTTTGTGGTTTGATGAACTGTCTGGTATTCAAGGATAATGCCCGACTCGCTCAATTCCCGGTCCACCGGAATGCAAACAACATCGTGCTGCATCAAAACTGTAGCTGTGACTCCGACAGAACAGCTGCAGGAGTGTCTGCGCAACATTACACCCCCGAGCAGCGTTTGCATCTGTTATGATTCTTTCGCCTCTCGCTTGGCCCTTCTCACTCCGCTCGCTGCGCTTCTGCAGTCCCTCCGAACTCATTCAAGAGGGTTTGAAATTAGCGCTCCCTCGGTTGGAATCGCAAATCCCTATCCAACAATCCCAAATTCCTTCAATATGCTCCCGAAATTTGTTTCCGAAGTGAAATTCAACCTTGGCATTGTGTTCCTCCTAAAAATCGCAAGATATTTTCCATTGCATGTACTATACAAAAAATGCGTTCCCGTTGAGTTATAGGGGCTTTCTCACGTTTGTCGTGCAGAATTTGTATGCTGCTCACTGTGACCTCTGTATGACCTGTAAAGGTCAATTTCAGAAAATACTGGAAATACATATGAAAACGTGAAATTTCCCGCTTCGATTGCCGTAGTCAGAATTGCAATTTTCCCGCAAAAGAACACGAATGACCCCCAAATGATCTTACAATTCGACCTGAAGGTGGAATCCAAGGTCATCATCAGATTTATCATGAAAAATGCTACAAGTTTGCCTATTCTTGTATGTGAGTTAAAATGCTTTTTCCTACAGTTATATCGCTCTTTTCATAATTTTTGGGCGTTTTCTCGTCTCCCAACTCACGCCATTGACACATACGTGCGGAGTGCCTTTCGGAGGACAAAGTTGAAGTGACTCCATTTCCTGAGCTCTCATTTGGCGTATCGCCCGTATCCACGGAGAACTTGATTCTCTGGTTTTCCTACTTCGGACCACTATGCGACGTCCCCAAGTACCGGAGGTCCCGGAGCGGTACTGGTTTTGCCGATGGTACCCTCCAGAGTAGGCGCGGATGCAACAGTAGAAGGATCCCCCTCGAGGACCCGTGCAGCTGGTGGCTGAAGCAGTTTCTGCTTGAAGTTGAGTGCATGAAGCTTAGCGGCCATCCCTCCAAGCAACCGCGACTGCAGCATTCCGCCGCCTGCGGGATAATGTTTTCATTTTCGACCAGACGTTGTCCTCTTAGGATTACTTTGGGTGATCCTCAGGGGACAACCGGTGTTGCCATTCAGTGGAAGAGATCCCGATATAGTCCAAGGCCCTCTTGTCATACCCTTGGTCGTGATTCGACGCCCTTGAGCGGTATAGGTACCCTGTGATAACAGAGTCACCGCATTGCATCTCACCCGCTCCAGAAACGACTCCCGACGACAATAAGATCCCCGATCGCCACCCCGGTAGAGTGGTTCAACTCAGCCATGTGTCAATATTGTGCATGTCTAGTGTGGAGTGTATGGGGTATATTGACTCGTTTGCCAGCAGTCGCTCATCCTTATATTCCACGACTGACTGGTTTTTCCACGATCCGTAATTTGTGGACGCCCCCCGGTGGCATGGAAGGTGCCCTTACCTTGCGAGAAGGGTACCGGGTCTCTATCTCTCTCTCTTCCTCTCTCTGGCTGGCTGTTAGGAAGCAACACCTTCTTTGCTGACGCACCGCCTCTACGCAGCCATTCTAGTCATCACTTGCACTATTCCATCCGAGATTCACAGTTTTACGTGAATCGGCCTCTTGCTGGTTCACTCACGCATAAAGTACGCACAGTAGGCCCTCTAATTCGAGCCGAAAAGCCTTTAACGTAAAACAGCAGAAATTGGAGGTTATCTACCTCATGTTGCGAAACATGACCTTGGATCGTCTTACCCAGAGAGGTAGCATCCTCTTGCCGACAGCTCTGTACTCCTACCTCGTTGCCGCTTACCATTCCGCCGCAGCCTTCCTACAATACCACGCCTAGATGCCGTCACCTGCAGTGGTTGAATGATGTGGAAATTGAACTGTCAACCGAAGAGCTCTCGTTATCAGTGTGCTCGTCCAATAGATCGTGGTGAGTCGTCAAATCAGTGCATCTGCTGTGGCTCTCTGACCCATCTCACGTGTTCAAATCTCCACGGTAACGTTCCGTTCACTTGTGCGAGCTGTACAGCTGATGTTAGCAGGTGCTCTCCGCCTCGTTCGTCGTCTTGCCTCCCTCACTTTCCGCCGTCGCCTTCATCTGTCAACGCCCGTCTTCCTCTCAGCGTGTCCTCCCATCCCAATACAACTCCCTCTCCTAACGTTCAACTGACATCGTCTTCCTCCCGCGAGCGATCGGCTTCCTCTCCCCCATCCTTTTCCCACCCAAGACCGAAAGTTTTGAGAGCTGACGCGCTGTCTATGATCACGCTCGCTGTCACCATGAATCCCCTGCATCCCTCGTCATGCCTGCAAGATCCATTCATGATCGAGTATATGAAACGGCTTGCCGAGTACATGCATCCGGGGAACACGACAACGCACGGTCAACTTGCAATAATCAATGAGAGCCTCGCCAATCTTGCAAGCACGAGTCGCGACAATACCATAGCTATCCCTAAGTTGCAAGCGGAGATTCTTCCCTCTCGTACCACTGTCAACGCGTGTGAGCTACGTTTCTCGGGTGTGCCGTTGAAGACGGGCCCTACTGATGAGGGAGCTTTTCTCAAAATTGTATCGATTTTCGATTGCGCTGACCGCATAGGTAACCTTCTGTTAGTCAGACGCTGGTCCGCGCGCGGGTCTGGGAATAGACCAGTGCAGCACCCCTCATCATTCAACCCCCGCTCAACACCTCCATTGCGCTAGCTGGGGAATTCTCATCCCCAACCGTGCGCGACTTTGTGATCTGGCAATCACTACTCGTAAAGGATTGTATGGCTCAAACCGTATTCGTGATCGGTGGACCAGTGAAAATTTTCATCAACCATGTTCTGCCTCCCACTGTCTACCTTCCACTGTTTAGCCCATCTGGCGCGCTGCTCCTTCAAGAGCCAAGGAGTTCAATTACGTACGTCCCACCATTCAAAACTTGACGGTCACGTTGCGTTCAAACGGCAACTCTGCCCCAATCCCGATTCTCACAAGAGCTGAGCTACTCGTCCTTCCACCGCACCCCCCAAACAACCCAGCTACGATCAACAGCCCCAATTCCACGTGGAGTAACGCAAGTCTGTCGCACTCCATTTTCACACCCTCACATCGCCTATGCAAACGGTCTGCCCTTACTATTGGCCTTATTAACATCAATCGTATAGAATCAAATTCCTCAAGGTACCAAATCCGTCAGCCCCGGGAGGGCCTGTGACGACTCTTGCAAGCTTCAAACGCGTATATCTCCGGTTTTACTCCACCAACCGACATTCGGAAGGTCACATTTCATTGAAACTGCACCGGTTACCAGTTGGGATTGCTTTTGAGATTGATGACCCACACCCATGTGCATAAGAACTTAGATACAACAAATTATAGTTATTCGCGATTGTACTCTTCCCTGTAAAGCATGAAATTTCTGCGCATGCGCGTTGGTGCTGAATCTCGAAACTAATCTTATGCCGTAGGCGGTTCAGCTTCCAACAAAACGTCATCTCCTGAATGTCCATTGATGGAGTCGTTTCGAAGATATACGCTCTTGAAGCTTGCAAGAGTCGTCGGAGTTCCCCGGGGCTCACGGATTTAATACCCTAGATTCTTGTTAATTCCGTGACGGCCATATCGTTGTTTCTACTTCATCAGATCGGGTTCAGCTTCGCTCATTCTGGCGGTAATTGTACTGGCCATCAGTCAGAAATACTGACAGATTCGTGAGATCCTGCACATACGCAAGAAACTTAATTTGCCGAGTCGTATAGTGCTTTTGAAAGTGTTTTACTTCTGTTTTGAGCACCTTTTACGGTGAGAATGTGCCCAAAACAATTTTTTTGTAAATCAACTGATTTAGTCAATGACACGAACCAAATCAGGGACTCTTGCCAAGCTTTTTTGAGTGGATCTTGATGGAAAAACCACAGCTCCGAAAGTCGACAGTGTTCGACATAGACAGCCCGCCCACGCGGTGCGCAGCGGAGAGAAGTAGGGGAGAGCAAGGCACGGCCAGTGCGGGTCGGATGGCCACTCCAATTATTTTGAATTCTTTTCGAAAGAAAAATCTGAAAAAATTTCTGATAGTAGTTTCTGATACCGCCTATTCGACTGCATGGTGAAAACAATAAAATTGGACAATCGTGGTCAACAAGTAGACTCTGAAAATTCGACCTCAAAATCGTGAAAATGTGGCGATTTTGCATCGAATGCGATTGACTCAGATATTTTTTTCGGGTCATGAGAGTTGGTTCATCAGAAAATTTGAGTCTTTCGCATCAAATCCCTGTAGCGCAAAATTACGGTAATATTTCGCAAATAAATAAAATTATTGATCGAAAGTGCGATGTTTAGCGGGCTATGACGGTGACCCGAGTGGCGCACGCTAGCCATGAGGATGTGGCACGGACTTTACCTTTGTTTTGGTTATGGCGGTCCTTGTCAGTACGTAGATAGGCTCCGGCAAGGAACTGCCACTGTGATTTTAGCTGAGTTGATTAGTTACATGAGAAGTGATTCAGGTTACCCCTAATGCGCAAGTACAAAAAAAGTCAAATAGACGAGCCTGGCATGAAGGGGACATAAACCTAGCAGAACAAAGTGTGATAAATGATCGGCAATCGCTGCCTGGTATTGTAACGAGTGTGAGTGAGTCAGAGATACTCGCGCTCGTCAAGAGCTGCATACAACTACAACCGCGTGGTGCGGCGGGATCAGCTGTGCAGACGGAAGCATCAGCCTTCTGATCGGAAGAAGCGTGAGTTCAAATCCCGGTGTCGTCGCACTTCCTTCGCGATGCACGAAGAAGAATTGAAACGTAACAGTGTTTCTAAGAATCCCAACATTCTTCGCAGAACTTTGCAGAGGAAAGTTTATGAATTCGGGAGCCAAAAGCAATATGATGAGGTATCTCATAAAATGGTCGACATAGAGAAGCGAATTTCATTCAAGTCAAGTAAGTTTTTCAATTAGTGAAATCGCTCTGATTTTGAACCTGTACTATAACCTCATACTATCTCAGGTGCTTCTGGGTTTCAAGAAGTGTTCTCATATGACACATAAGAGGCACTTTTTGAATATATCGATTCTATGGAAGATAATCTCATGGGTCTAACTTCATAGGCCCGGAGAATTGCAATTTTCCGGGACAGTGGGGGGTAGGTGTGAGATAAATTTTTTTGATGCGGGGCATCCTCTAGAGTCATGCCTACCACTTCCGAACAATTTTTGCCCGCCGCAAGAAAATCTAAAAATAAAATAGTGGAAAAAATGCCTCTTTTCCCACTGTTAGCCCCATAGCTCCGTGGATACGATTCCGGGAATACTTCCCATGATCTTATCTTGTAGCTGATATTTCCCTACGATCTTTGTTGTTGGAGTTATCGCCACTTTGAGGGAAAAATTTTTGTTTTCAAAAAATGATTGTTACTCCTCCAAAAATTGATGAGGGGAGCTCAAAATCCTGGAATCGATAGCTTTCATCAAGACCAACTCACATAAATTTCGTTGAGGTTCGTTGAAGCGTTTTCGACTTATTCCATTTGTTTATGAAAAAATGTTTTTTCTTCGAACTGCTTTTACTATTTTATAAACAAAGATGATCCGTTCTCAAGAATCAGAGTGACACCTAGACCCCTCCTTTACCGTGTACGATTAGAATGATCAACATTTTCCGAAATAGCGGTCGTCTAGGGCCATTTGTTCATAACTTTTGACTTTGGCATTTGTTTTGCATCTGAAAATTGCATCTGAATATTTTTCCATACGATGGCGGCAACTCCGGCCCGACTATATACGTCGTCATAAAGTGAGTAGAGGATATACCGCCATTCCGGAAAATATTTCCGCTGAGCTACCCCAATTCAAAAAAAAGAATCGACAAAATTGGACGTAAAGAAGCTGAGATATTGCGAAAAAATCTTGGGCGCTCGAGTTTGGAGCGCCCCGTTCGATATTTTTGGCTTGGCTCACAGCGCGCGGCGGCTTCCCCCACCACGCTGTCCGCTGGCAAACGTTACTCGCTCGCAATTCAGTAGCGTTTTCGAATAACGATAACGACAAAGTCACTGGTTTTCAATGGATAATGCCGTCACTACACGGTGACTGAAGCTTTAATCTTCTAGCCAGCCAAATTTCAGATCGCAATATTCGATTATCTATGAAATATTGGATTTTTGAAAAAAAAAAACGTATCTCGGAAAGTTATGAGCAAAACAAAAAATGCCAGAGTCAAAAGTTATGGACAAATGGTCCTAGACGACCACTATTCCGGAAAATATTGATCATTTTAATCGTACATGGTAGGGGAGGGGTCTAGGTGTCACTCTGATTTTTGAGAACGGATCATTTTTGTTTATAAAATAGTAACAGCAGTTCGAAGAGAAAACATTTGCTTATAAACAAATGAAATAAGTCAAAAACGCTTCAACGAACCTCAACGGAATTTGAAATGTGAGTTGATCTTGATAGAAGGTATCGATTACAGGATTTACAGCTCCCCTCATCAATTTTTGAAGGAGTAACAATCATTTTCTAAAAACAAAAATTTCTCCCTCAAAGTGGCGATAACTCCAACAACAAAGATCGTAGGGAAATGAATTTTTTTTTCATTTTGTAGGATTTTTCATCAGCTACAAGATCAAATCGTGGAAAGTATCCCAGAAATCGTATCCACGGAGGTATGGGGCTAATTGTGGAAGAAAAGGCATTTTTTCCACTTTTTTATTTTTTCGATTTCTTGCGGCGGGCAAAATTCGTTCGGAAGTGGTAGGCATGATTCCAGAAGTTGTCCCGCACCAAAAAAATAAATCATCTCCCACCTACCTTTCACCGCCAAAATCGGGTCTCTTTCCAGCTAATCCTACTGGCCTATTCAATCGATGTCAGAAAACTGGCTTACGAACTTGCCGTAAAGCTTGAAATCAAACATAACTTAGATACTACAAAAGGTAACATTTTGAATTTCAATCCTGATATTGGTTCTGCATTTGCTTGAGGGCACCATGAACATTTGATGACAATGAGTGTAATGTGCAGGTTTAGCAGGGAAGAATTAGTTTCAGAACTTCAAAATGAGACATGATCTCTCATTGCGTAAAAGGAAGGCTACCTTCAAAGCTCGAGCAAATGGTTTCAATAAAGAAGCAGTGGCTCGCTTATTCTCTCTCTTCTTCACTCTGAAGGTGGAAATAGTATATTACGCAACAAGGACGGAAAGTGGGCTATTGCGGGCCTCGCATGGGTTGCCCCCAGCAACCCTGGGGAGCATGTGCGAGGTCCGGGATAGCCCGCATTTCCGCCCGCTTCGCGTATATGATTTTTCGGCACGCCCACGTCGGAATTGTATGGTTTCTGGCACGATTTCGGGGCAAAGTGCCGCACCGCCGTACAGGTTAGGAAGCGTCGGAGCATGCGAGGTCTGATACGCATGCGCTGAGGCTTCCCGGCCTGGACGGCAATGCAGCACTTTCCGCCCCGAAATCAGGGCCAAAACCACACGCTTTCGATGCTGGTATGCCGAAAAACAAATAAAAAATGAGGACATTCCCAACTGTTATGAGACCCCTGTGACAACAAATCCAAAAAGGACTCCTACGGTTGTTGCACGAAGAGGTCAGTGACTAGTTGGCAGTCTTACAGCGTGTGGAAGAGGCAAATTGGTGACTGCAGAGCTGTCTCGTAACTAGTTATGCACACGGAGAAACTGTCATTGATGCGCAACTTGAAAAGAGTAACAAGCAGCCAAAGCCAAGAGAACGAGAATCTGCTCAGTCTAATGCAGATCCTATCACGACCAAAGAAGCCTGCTCTAAAAAAAAATCTTCGGCGGCTCAAGAGGATAGCTCCAGAGTATTCATGGATTGATCAAATTCTATAGCTCAAGGAAGTTGTCACAGGAAAATATTGGATCTGTCTAGTCCAGTTTCTCAAGAAAATAATCCTAGAGAAATCTTGGATCTATCCAATGCATGTAGAGCTCGGGGAAATGGTCCTAGTATGATACTGGATCCATCCGATTCATATCCAATCCCCATTGACTCAATACCAATTGTGATAGATGATACAGAATCAATTATTGAGTTTCTTGATGAGACAGGATCTCAAACTCTGTAGTATCTTTCATATAATGTAAATCAAAATTTTCGTCTATCAATTAGTTGTGAAGCGCATATTCCTCGTTCAGGCAGGATGATTAGTTCTTTTTTTTCAACAGATGATCTTCAAATATCGATTATCGAAGACTGATTGGATTTAAAATGAAAATTTGTTTTGTTCTCATACTATCTTTCTAATTTGGAAGAATAGAGAATTATTGAAAAAGGAAGATCGATTGAGGATGTAAAATTACATGCTCAACTACAATGCCTACCCGCGATTTTGTACTATCAACATTTTTGGTCAGTTACATTCTTTGCTGAGATGGATTGTGTCGTTTATTTATTGACTGAAAGATCAAAAGAGCAATTGACGCATCGAGGATAGTCTCAATTGCACCACGCTCCTGTGTTTGCATTACTTTTCCGAGTAATCTCATTCCTATAGATTATCATGGCCATCGTGCCCCCCGTGGGGCATCATGGCCACTTTTTTTATTAAATTCATTCATTCCAGAACAATTTGCTCTGAGGATTCGCCTGAGAGTCTTAACCGCACGTTTGTGTACTTTTCTTCTACCAGGAAATCAAACTTTGCGAGAGAGAGGCAGAAATAAAAAAGTTTCCTCTAGTGGAAATTAGTTTGATTGCCTTAGCTGTGTTGGTGTGTCAAGTGCTCCATTTTCGGGATGATTTCCCAGTAGGTGAGGTATGTACTCCTGTTGGAACAGTCATCCCGATCCATGCAGTTTGCATTTCGATTTTCACCAAACCCCCATCTTTTAGGTTAGGTAGAATTATTTAGAGGCCTCTTTCCCACAAATATTCACTCGCTTTTTTTTATTTATTTCCTTGTCACTAAATTCATGTCTGTGAGAACCTTCTGAAGGTTTATCTTCTTGTTCATTAACGTCGTTGTCTCACCCTATTCTGTCGATGATTTTCTATCACATATATCGTTCTAGGTTCAGATTATGTGGTATTAGAACAACAAGTATCAGTGAGTATTAACAATACTTAGACATCAGGATTAACCATCTTTTCGAATACTTGTTTCGCAGACTTAGATTATGTTGTATACGATGAGCATGAACTTTGCCTAGTGAGACTTTGTATTCCTGATCTGAGATTGAAAGCATTCCATCACAATCATTCACATAATTAGGGGCCTCTCGTCAGACTCAATATAATATTCTTTCTTTTATCTCTAAATTGTGAAAGAACTTTGCTCTCTTACAGTCCCTTTATTCTCAAGCAGGTGTATAGAATGTCCAAGGCAGTCAGTAGCAAGAAATTTTTTTTGGATGAAAGCCGAGCCAGAAGGACTTATACATTCAGACGCTGGAGATTATCCACGATTGATAGACAGTAGCTTCAGCTCCCATATTGAATATAAGCCAAATTTTTGAGATCCAGTATTGTTTTTTTTTAAGGAAGCAAGAAGAATAATTCCAACTTCCTCTTTTTGGAACAGTAAAAAGAAAATTTCTTCGAATTTTGATTGGATTTCTTACGAATAAGTGTATTAAACGTAATGATCAATTTTCCCCATATCTTGAGAGTGAAATAGCTCTCTACTCCTGGTAACCGACTCTAAGAGACTCTAAATCACAACCGATGAATTTTGCTCTTATTTTGCATGTGTATAGGGTCATAAGAGATTAGGAACTGGGCTTAAATTCTTACTCGAATGTGACCAAAGAATAAAGGGAAGTGTGACGAACTGGCATTTTAATTATATATATATATATATATTATTTAGCTTTAGGGATTTTCATTCTAACATGAGAAAAAGAAAGGAGCGAGCCCGACACTGGTTTTCTAGAAACGTTGAATAAAATCATGAATCCTTTAATATCATCCGACGTAACGTAAAATCATTCTTGTAAAATGTAGAAGATTAAAATCTTTATGTAAGTCTTCGGATTGATAAAAATCTATCGCATTGATCGGAAACGTGTAAAATCTTTGTTTAATGCATCGGAAACATGAAAATTCATCGTATTGAATGCGAAAAAGAAATATCATGTTATTTTTCATCGTAGAACAAAAATTCCATCGCATTGATCGGAAACGTGTAAAATCTTTGTTTAATGCATCGGAAACATAAAATTCCATCGGATAGGATGCGAAAGAGATTCCCCACGTCATTTTTTACCGTAAAGCGGAAATTCCATCACATTCATCTCGGAATGCGAAACTCGCGTTGCTTGCTTTTGCAAACAATAAATTCCATCAAGAGGTGACTGAAGGACCTTCGTCCCAACGAAACTCATGGGTCATGTCACAAATCTTGAAACATTGCCGGAATGGTCCCGAAAAGTTGTCAAAGGTGAAAATTGATGAAGGCCGCGAACTTGACTTTACAGTCCCACGCTTCGCAAAAGGAATGCATGTAAGCTGTCGAGGCGTGTACAATTGCGACAACTCGGGTGACGAATGCCTGTCGTAAATCGAATAATGCGCATCACAGAAGTGCAGTTGCTT
>JAPYYZ010001718.1:0-17295 GCA_030522705.1 Eretmocerus eremicus | reverse complement strand
CCCTTCCTGCCCGCCGAGGGTGCCATCTTCCTCACCAACTACAGGATCGTCTTCAAGGGCATCCCCTGCGATCCTTTCGGTAAGCCCATACCGTAAACCGGGGTTACTTCGGTCTAGTCAACGTCTTCAACGCAGTGTACCTCGGTTGTTTGTAACTGAAAAATCATGCAAAGTGACCAAAAATTTCAGTCTGTGGTTGGAGAAGAACCTCCTACCACAAAAGCCATGAAATGTCACGTCGCGCTCAGAGGCTAAAAATAAAAATAAGGTAGTGCCAGTAGCCCCGTAAATAGAGGCTATACTTTGGTATACTTTCGTTCTTCTACCTTCCCACTTGAGCCAGATCACTTCATTGCGAACCCAGTTGCGACACTTGGAAGGTTGTAGAAAAAGCTTAAAAATAAGCCAAGGAACGTCTCAATTCGATATGTAGAGGCCAAGTGATCTCAATTTGACAAAAGACTCAATTCAACAGCATCTCAATTTGACAAAAGACTCAATTCAACAGCTTGCGAGCACATGGTCGTCCGAGCGTTCCCAGTGACGTCGCTCACGAAGGAGAAGAGGGTGCCCGTTCAGCACCTGGCCCACATAGACCAGTGCAACCAGGAGGGCCTGCAGCTCAGATCCTGCACCTTCCAGCTGATAAAGCTGGCCTTTGACGAGGAGGTGACGCCCGACAACATCGAGACCCTGCGAAAGTTGGTCCACAAGGCTCGCAATCCTCCTCACATATTCCATCACTTTGCCTTCAGCGGCCAGGTCCTGGTCGCTCCGGCCGCCAACAGCAAGGACAAGGAGAAACACGCCACCCTCAAGTAAGTTATCGCGAGCTGTCGCGCTACTAACACTCCGAGGATTCAAATTGGATATCCGGATTTGAGTGCAGCGTATCTCTCTTGTCGTTGCAGGGGTTTCGCGAAGAAGACTCTCCTGAAGACGGCGAGGAAGGCTGGATTCAAACCCAAACAGTCGTCGAAGAGGCAGAAGTACGTCTTGCCAAACATGAATCTCGTTAGCAATAATAAGTACATGACATCCCCTGGCCGAATGAGCTTGCCCATTACGGAAAACACCGACTTGAGCCATGACGACGATTTGAGCGGTACGTAGATTCGAATCTCTGTCTTTCGGGGCGCTAGACTGCACTCGCAACTGACTTGATCCAATTTCAGTTGACGAATTCGAAATACCGGGGATCGTCGTTCCACCCGTGACAGATGCCAAGACCTTGGAACGACTGTCTGAGCGAAGCTACGTGAGGGACTGGTATCGTCTCGGCTTGTGCTCGAACGCAGTCTCTGACGAGAGTATACGCAGGTTTTGCAGATTGTACAGGCATAATCGAATTCCCATAGTGACCTGGCGCCATCCGCGAACCAAAGCCTTGCTGATCAGAGGCGCCGGTTATCATGGCAAAGGCGTCATGGGTATGCTCAAGGCCCATCCAACGTCGGCTGGAAATCTCAAAGGTACGCATTCGCCCTTCTCACTTTCTTGCTCAATTGAAAGAGCTCGGTGTCCAGCTTGTCAATTTTGATCGTCGTCTCTAGATATAAGTATATGAATGGAAACTTTTGCCAATCGATGAGGGCATGACACGCCTTTTTAGCAAAAGGAATTGTTCTACATTGTTTCGACAACTTATACGTTACTCTCATCGAGTTTGAGAATTGCTCAAAAAGTACATATAACATTGTGATGATTAGGAAAGTATATCAATCTGGCTCGAATCGGTCGACGAAAATGTCCATCCATGTTAAATGAGCTTTTTGTAAAATTTTATCTCATTGCATTGAAAAACTGATGAAAAAAATGTATTCAAATCCAGCGAGTTCATCTGAAAGTACTTCAACGTTGGAACAAGAAAGGTACATATCAGCTTTGGTTGCTTCCACTCCGGTATCGGTACTGCGGCAAGGATCAGCTTGGGGAATGTCGGACAGTTCTCTCAGTATTGATTCTCTTCTACTAGCCGCTGAGGATAGAAATGCTACTCCAGAACAATCGAGACGGAATAATCCTTTCAATAAAGCAATGGGCACGTTGAGGTAATAAACCAAATTATTATGACACTGAATGTTCATCAAAATTATTAACATTTATCAATTTCTGACAATCCAAAAGTTCCTCTGGTGGCAAAGGCCCAAAGAATTTCGGAAGGTGGGGTTCTCTGAAAGACAGGAGGCAAAACTCCCAAGCATCTCTAGTATCATCAAATCAAAAAGGAGTTGTGAGGCATTCAGCTGATTCCGATAGTGGTACAGAGTGCGTGCATACTTTTCAAAGGGCTGCTCTGTACATTTTTGGAGAAAAATCTCACATGAAAGTAAGATATCAACATCTCTTGTGCTCCAATCAGCACAAAAATTCAGTGCTCGAATTCTCGTTTTTCTGTTGCCAGGGTGTCAAAACAGAATCGGCTCCAAAGACAGACTTCATTCCAGTCGAATTTTATGACGTAAGGCACACCAAGACTGCTTTCAAGAAACTCATCAGAGCTTGCGTCCCAAGCACACCCAATGTAGAACCTGATTCAAGTTTTTACAAGTGAGATGCAAAGCTGATTGCAACTTCTTCTTCAGTGTATTTCGTTCATGCTCTCTGAACCTTATTTTTTTCTTAAAAACAGATTGATTGAGAACTCTGAGTGGTTACAACAACTCCAAAGTTTGATGCAGTTGGCCGGTGCTGTGATCGATCTGATGGATTTGCAAGGCTCATCTGTGACAGTTTGCCTCGAAGATGGTTGGGATACGACAGCCACAGTGTGTTCCATAGCACAAATATGCCTTGATCCCCATTACCGGACGATTGAGGGTTTCCGTACGCTCGTAGAGAAAGAATGGCTTGGTTTTGGTCACCGTTTTGGCCACCGCAGTAATCTTGCAGTCAACTCTCAAACAACCAATTTCACACCAACGTTCCTCCAATTTCTTGATATCGTTCATCAAATTCAAAAACAATTTCCTTTAGCTTTCGAATTCAACGATTATTACCTCAGATTCATAGCATATCATTCAGTGTCCTGTAGATTCCGAACTTTCTTGCTTGATTGTGAATTTGATAGAGTGGAATGTGGGATCACGGCTGTTGAGGACAAACGAGGATCCTTGACTAGCCATCACAAAGGTTAGAGCCTTATTTTCTTCAGCATCATTTTTTCATCGAATTCTGGAAGTAGTCAGAAAGAGAGACAGTAACTTGACAGCATATTGATGATGCAAATTTGTGTACAGGTGTGGATACTGGAAGTGATGATGAAACTGTGTATCCTGGGGGTAGACTTGCTGGCACTAGTACTGGACCAAATCTTGGGCAAAGTTTATTTGATTACATTGAAAAGCAACACGCGCGGTGTCCGCTGTTTTTCAACTTTATGTACACCCCCAACTCTGAACACCCGGTTCTGCGCCCTGTATCTCATTTGCCTTGCCTTGACATATGGGAATACTATTTAGAGGAAGAGCTTGCACATGGCCCAGCTTACGATCTTGAAATAATTCAGCAAGACTCTCAGCAAGAGGAAGAGGCCGAGGCAGTCGACGGAATCGTGAAGAGCAATCGAAAAGTAGTGACTCAGGGGTAGGTTATAGGCTAATTTTGGCAGACACCAGTGATATCTCCTAGACATTCTAAGTCTTTTGAATTTTAGGTACAACGGTGTGAACTCAATGGTTCCGGATCAATTCGCTTATCTTTTAGAAGAAATTCACAAACTCGAAACTGAGTTAGGCCATCTTCCGCAGAAATGGAAAGTTTTGTGGGATAAACTCGAACTACCTAATACTGATTCGTTAACTGTGAGTTTTGCCTGAATATTATCAGAAGTGAAATCTGGTTGAGTGCCAACTCTCCTTATCTCAATTACAGAGACACGCTTCGTTCAGCACTGCACTTGTTAGACATCACGGAAGATTAATTCACAAACGATCTACCCTGGAGCTACTTTTAAGAGGGAAACTTGCTGGTGGAGGTAACACGGGAACTGAGAGCTCAGTCTACGCTCACCCCCATAGGTAATTGAGATGGTTTTCAAACATGATAAAAAACTCAGTCCGAGCTATATACTCATGGTTCTTCTTTTTCAAGATTTGAAAGGCTTGATACTGCGACGCCTACTCATTGTGACGCTTGCTCTGGAGTATTGTGGGGGCCCGTTAAAGCGGGACTGAGATGCGTTGATTGCGGACATGTATGCCATGACAAATGTGCCGATTCTGTATCCAAAAACTGCACAAAATTCAAAGCAGTAGGATCTGATAATGTGCAGAATCATACTCTTACTCGAAGTGGCGGAGATAATGGGAGCGTCAATTCCAGTAAGTTCAATGAATATCTCGCACCTTACTCAATGACTAAATGAAATTTTATTTTCCAGGTGTAACAACTCTGCAAACTTCATCGCAACAATATTATGAACAATTTTCTAGTAACGTAGCCGAAAATAGAACTCATGAAGGATATCTGTACAAACGTGGAGCGTTACTGAAAGGGTGGAAACAGAGGTGGTTTGTGCTTGATTCCATAAAGCATCAGCTGAGGTACTATGATGCAGTTGAAGACTCCAATTGCAAAGGCTACATAGGTAATAATTATATACGAGGGCCAATTCCCTGAGTTGTTTTAGGCTCAACTCGATATAGACCTCACTAACCTAAACTCTTTAAATCCTTGCAGATCTTGCCGAAGTCGTATCAGTAGCTCCTGCTGCCCCTGTGCAAGCGCCCGGAAAGAAGACGGATGATAAGTCTTTCTTTGATGTGAGTGTGAATATAATTCGAATTCTTGAAAGTTTGTTCAGCTATACAAAAATCTGGTTTTGAGGTAAATGCTGTCTTGAATGGAATAAAAAATTTTCTTATTATTGATTTTAGCTCCGCACAAATCGGCGAACGTACAATTTTTGCGCCGGTGACGCCGCAACAGCTCAAGAGTGGATAGAAAAAGTTCAGGCGTGCTTGCAGTAAGACCACAGCCTGGATCTTTTTATACGGAATTTAACGAACGACTGATAGAATAATTATCCCAGTTTGTGAAATATCTTTGTATAGTGTTTTCGCTATCGATAAACGGTATACTTGGGTTCCAAGTTGAAATTTTTATTTATTAAACTTTGAAGGAGATTACTTGATCATGGTAAAACAGGTGATAAGCGTAAGACCAGATGCGAAACAATGTTGATATAGGTTCTATCCCAATTAAAGTTAGGAACCTGTTCTACCTTTTATTAGATTTATAAAATTTTGCCTTTTTGACGAGTCATTACATAATTTATGAAAATGTTATGAATTTTGTGAAATTGAATGTATCCTACTTCCCTCTGAGCGCACACAGAAATGTTGAATTACAACAACAAATATCATGGTATATTACCCGGGTACAAGCTTTGATATGAATTTCTAGATTTGTTATTATTGCTAGATTTATATGATGCAAATTTCCTCCCCGTAATTCGAGCGCTCAGGAGGATGGGAAAACCATAGTCCCACTTCTTCTTCGCGTGTTGAATTGTTGAAGTTTTGATAAACATTCAACAAAAAATGAAAAAATGATGATTGTAAAATCTCACGATTGTAAGCAAGATAGGCTCAGAAAATGATGGATGTATCCATCATAAATTGCTGGGAGACCTTTGAAAAACTGTATAGATTGTTCTTGTATAAATGGCAATATAATGAGTGGTCGCGAAAATGAGTTGAAGTTTTGATTGTTAATTTTAATTTTGTGTTTTATACATTGTAATATTACATAAAATGTTGTGTACAATTTGACCTCCGTTTTTCTCATTTATTGAATCGTGAGCTATGATATACGATCATTAATTTGCATTTTTGGCAAATGCATTTCTTCCACACTATAATGCGTCGTGCTCACTTGTGGAAATGGATTTTTTTCTCTCATTCTCTTCACGGATCGCAACGAAAATCAACCGCTAATCGAAAATCGCTATTACCGTAGAAATCATTCGGGTAGCTCTGCAATACTGCAATTTGTCATATCTAGGGACCCCACCGTTGCAGGCTTCTATACGTTCGGCTGCCTCTTCAATTTTGAGGTTACTTTGATCGGGACCATTCCTTTTTCATGTCGCGTCGTATAAGAAACACGTGGCTAGTGTGATAAATCCTTGATTTTACGGAGAATAGAGTGTTTTCCACGTGAGTATTACTTCCAAGATTCGTTATTTCTTGTTTTACACTGTTATTCATGTATTTCAAAGTATCTTGTGTTTTTTGAACGAGTATTTACCGCATTACAAGAGTGTGAAGAATCCGCCTCCGGTATAGCTCCAGTTCAAGACATCTCGTGATATTTACCGTCTATCTCGAGTTTTTGGAAGTAAACGAGACTCTTTAAAATTCTGCTCCGAAAACTCATTCAACGTATCCTATATATCTGATGAATAATTTGGAAATTTTCAATTCAAGTAGATTTTAACCTCCCAAGTTTCATTTGCAACGTCCATTTTGGGACTGGGATGTATAGAACATTCAGTTTGCAAACATATGCAATATCCAGAAAATCGCAATTTCTAGCTGTTTGCAGTAAACACGTAAATCTGTCCTTGTACTTTATGAGTAAAATATAATGAGATCATTTGTGATGTCAGTTTGCACAACTATAATGTCCTTATTCTTACATCTTCGAACACAACAGTCATCAAGCTTGAAATGCAACACTTGTATGCATATTCCAGTAAGATTGTCACATTCACCAAGATATATCCAATAGATTCCCAGTAATTCTATTCAATATTCAATGAATAGTTTGCGCAGACTTTTTGAAATCCAAATTCCATGGTCACACCCATCGTCCCAACTGATTTCATCATTTATTTTCAGAATGCCCCTAGCAAAAGACTTCCTGCATCCTTCTCCAGCTGAGGAGAAAAGGAAACACAAACTGAAGCGATTGGTTCAAAAACCAAATAGCTACTTCATGGATGTAAAATGTCCTGGCTGTTATGCCATTAAAACCATTTTCTCACACGCTCAGAGACCAGTAGAGTGCGATACATGTAGGACGATATTGTGCACACCTACAGGTGGCAAGGCGCGACTCACTGAAGGTTGTTCTTTCAGAAGGAAGGTTCAGTGCTAATTTTGTTTGATATCTTGCATTCGGTAAATAAAAAACGAAAATGTGAAAAAAAATAAGAAATATTAATTTCTAAATTGCCATTTCATTTTCTACCTTGTCAACATTCCTCTAAGTTTATGGAGTGCAGTTCTGCAATGTTATCACCACAGTCTTTTCAATCGGTTAATATTCTGTGTAGCAACATGAAATATTATTAAGAGAAGATGAACAAATTGATACTTGGAATTTCATAACATTTTATTTAGTAAATAAACTGTAATATTTTATACATTCAATATACTGTAACTCAGTTATTCAAACGCATTCCTAATTAATGTTGGAATTTCACATCCTCAATTCGGTATCAATTATCTTTAAAAGGCATAATCAACAAATATACATGGAATTCATTGTCACTGGAATGTTTGTGAATTTAAGAATACAAAATAGCATTGTATGCCTGAAAGACCGCTGACGCTACCTCAACTGACCTCGATTTCAAAGACAACTGAAAGAATAAGGAGCTTAATTAGTAAATGGCTTGAACACAAAGTAGAAAAATAAATTATAGCAATTACCTGGATATCTGGATTACCAGGTTGGATTTTTAACTCTACTAGTACCCAAACTCCATTGGTTAACTTGAGAGATTGGTAAAGCATATCTTGCCCTTCCACATTTCTCTTTGCTATTGTGAAGACACTATTCTGCTGCATTTTTGAAACTACTTGATCTGTAGTCAACATGATACCTGTCAAAGTGAATTGAACCTGGAAGAAATTGAACAGAGTTGTTAAGAATAATGGGATTAATTTTGATGAACTTGTCTGATCCACTCACTTCATTTTGAGGAGGAATGTCCTTCCAAGTTGAAAGAAATACTCTTTTGTCTAGTTGACCATCTTCTGTGAAGTATACATTCATGGGTACTATACACGCAAAGTAAAATACATCTATATTGTTCTTTATTGCAACTTGGAGATTATTGAGAGGCTCCATTCTTTGAACTGCTCCACTAGTAGAGAGAACAACTGAAACCTCTATGCTTTGCCCTGGGTTCAAGGGAGCAGGGACCTGCAATGGTACTGCTGGTGCTAAACCAAAACTGTTCTTGTTCAGTTGAATAGCAAAACCGCCCATTGGTTGCATAGCCTTGTTGGTGAACGTCATATCCATGTTTATTTGACCATTCCTAATAAACAACATTGCATTAATGGTTTTACCAATGAGCTGTAGGTAGAATGACAAATTGATAAATAGCTTACTTTCTCGAAAATGTCCCCCAAACGTCGAAGCCTTTCCCTTTCTCAGCAGGCAGCCAGTTAGCTTTGGGTGCGACGTAAGACGTGGTACCTTGAGTGAAACCAAAAATATCGCCTAATAAACCGGTGGTCGTTTGAGAAACAGCGGGTTGTGCTGCACCAGAGTCTCCCCCAAGTATTCCATCAAGACCACTACTCAACAGATCCAATCCACTTGAAGCCGGCGCCGCTGGTGTGATCAAACTTGATCCACCTGATGAAAATAATAAATTCATTTGAAAATGGACAAAAAAACTACCAAATCTCTATTGATTAGGCAAGACGTAGTTATTACCTATATCCATGCTGAGCAAGTCGCCTATCAGAGAATCTTGAGCAGGGATGACTTGGGCTTGAGGCTGCCGTGACGAATCTTCATTAGAATTACTTCTGGCAGGTAGCGATTTTCTCGCACCCGCGGCTCGCCCCTCAACGAAAGCCGTGGGTGGCTTGTGGTACACTGAAGCTAAACTAGATATATGACAGATCAATTCATCCAAGAGAGTAGGTTCCAAAAGATCGGTTTCTTCCGAGATTAGAGGTTTTTCTGCTAGTACAACTTCTTTTGCGGCAGCTGGATCGGTACTGAGTAGTCGCCAATAGATAAATCCTCGATCCCTCAGGTCCGGATTATCCGAGTCTTGAGTCGCAAGGCTTAGAACTTGCTGAACGAGTTCCTGAGTATCGGTCGGTCTCTTCAGGAAAAGTTTCACTATAGCTGTGAGAAGCTGAAGCTGTACTTGAGTATTTTCATCGTGGAAGCCTTCTAAGAAACTCTCCAGTAACTCATCTGCGTTGTCAATACGTTCTGCATATTCACCAATAATCCAGATCATTGACGCTCGCGCTTCAGGCTCGTCTAGAGTATCCAAGTTCTCACAAAGAGTGGAGATTATGCTTTCGTATTTGTTTGGATATTTACGGAATATATCTTTGATAACGACAATAGCCTCTTGGACAACATAGTTCACCTGAGTCAAAAATTCAATTTAGAGGAATATTCATATCAAGAATGGTGGATGTCTGTACTCATTTACCTTTGTTTGAATGAGATCTAGTAATGTTGAAACGCAGCGCTCCGCAGATGGCTCGACTTTGATCGCACACCGACCAATAGCTCTTACTGCTTTCCGAACGAAATCTACATCGACTTCTGTGGCATACTCTTTCAATTCTGATAATACTTGGGCAATATTGGCTTGCGAAGCTAGTCTGATCATTATATCTAGTTTTTCGAGCTTTACATAAATGGGGTCATTGTATTTAACAAAGAATACTTTCATTTCATGCTTCAAAATGTCCGGCCTCTTCTGCACAATAAGATTTATGTTCCTCAAAGCAACATACTGCACTTCTGGCTCCGAGCTGAGAAGAGTGACCAATGGAGGTGCCAATTTTTTTGTTAGTGTTCCCACAAAATCTGATTCAGATTGTAACATCTCTACCAACTTCATCAAGACCTGGAAGATATTATGAAACAGGAATACAACGAAGAGTCGCATTAATATTATTTCCATCACCATGGCTTCTTCTGAAAATGTTCAAGCCATAATTACCTTCACAGCTGATAAGACCACAGCTGCATTTGCATGGGCTAAGCGAGGTGTGATCCTTTCACAAATACTTTGTGCTTCTCTTTCATCTTTAGGAGAGTAATTAGCAAGAGAATCTAGAATAAATACTTGTCCCCACTCAGTACATTCATTCAATGCTGTGAGAAGTTTGTTAATGGTTTGTGCATTCATTTCAACCAGAGGCTGTCCACTAGGACTTGATTCATTGATTTCTGATAGGGCTGCTACAGCATTGGCCACAACCTATTAAAGAATTTTGTGATATAATTTTCAATATCCCAAAGGACTATTTTGAAATACAGGATGGAACAATAACTGACCATTGGATTACTATCTGAGAGCAGGTCTTTCAGTTGATCCAAGAACCCTTGGTCTTCAACTAAGCCGGCATTAATATCATACAGTTTTGCAACGCATACAGCAGCAGTTTTTCGAACGTATGGATCTTCATCTTTGAGACATTTTCTCAGAGGCTCACAAAGATATTCCGTGATTTTGTCCACTCGTATGCAACCCATGGTACGGACTGCTAATGCACGAATCAACGGGTTCGGATCCTCGCAATCCTACGCAAAAATTGGGAACGCCAGGGATTCAAGCCTAGTCTCAATAATGGCTATCTACGTCAAATCAAGAACTTGACAGTATAGAAAATGGTACCTTAGTCATCGGAGATGTTGCTAGCTCCTTTTGCGTGTCAGAACGAAAAATGTCAAATTGGTCACCGTCACCATCGTTATTGTTTAGTTAGTTACGCATCAAATGATTACGGAAAATCACTCATATTGAACTAGTCATTTTTTAAAGAGCACAATTAATCATATAGATAACAATTTGGATCTTGAAAGAATCTTAGGAACATGTAAAAATATGGATGAAGCAAAACGTAAAATTTCATTTCATCACATTATTAAAACCCTTATAATATGTCACATGGAAATGATTAAAGACAATCTTCCAACATTCTGAGTAATACCAGCCTATAGTTCACACTTTCAAGAATGTACCATTTGGTCTTTGAAAAGGTGATGTGCTTCAAAACACTGATTACCGTATTCACATACACAGTAATTGATTGCGTGCATTTTTTCAAGCAGATATTTATAATTGCAACTGTGACACTATTATCTAACATTGAGATATCATGCTTCTCATCAAAATCATGATTTAAAAAAATTATTATTGCATTAACACACAAAATAAGTACTAAAATAGGTCAATTTGGTATTATGAACACCACAAGTCTAATTGCAAGGTAATCAAGTAACTAATGTATTCTATGAGCTAAATTGATATTTGAAAAGGAAATCATCCATTAGAACTTCGTTGAACGTTTGATCCTTGAAAGAGTTTGCGCAAGCAATTTTGACTCAAAATTTTGTGTCCAAGGTGCAATTTCTCTGGGAGAATTAAATGAAATTGAATCAGTTTGGATGAGCTCCTGAAAACTTCACTGCAGAATAGTGTAGGGCCATTTTTTTACTGGGAAACATGAACTCATTTTGTGCTCTTCAAAAAATAAACAATTCAATTTTGCACCACGAGAAGATGGAATTAGACTGAACTACTTGAATTTCAGTCCAACAATGGGTTATTGATGAGTCCAAGTTGTAAAGTACACACAAAGTAAAGAGTAATGAGGATGGCATGCAGATGTAAATGGATGGTTGAAAAAAAAAAGTTGTCTATGAGCAAGATATGGAAATGATTTTCATATTAGATCCAGACAGTGCTGAGAGTTATATGAGAGTAATATGGGATGAATAATTATAAGATTCATTACCTTGACAAATGTGTTGACTGCCATGATTGCCATATCTGGCTGGCTTTTGGCATAATTCATCAAATACAGGTAAACTAATTTCTTCAACTCTAAATTATCTGTTTGCATACAATTCACTACATCAGGAAATAGAGCTGAGACATCTTTTCCAACCGTCATAGATGCAATGACCTAGAAAACATTTAAAATGCACACACAAGTTAGACGCAATCAATATTCGAAGGGACGAATGTAATCACAGATTTACCTTCTTTACAGCTTCCTTTTTCTTTTCTTTCTTGTCATGGTTGAGCTCTGATTTCAATTCAAATATTTCTCCTTTCTTGGTTGTTGTGAAATATTTGGAATCAGTCATGTTTGCTGCTGAAGTGAATATAGAAACAATGTAGCTAGTTTCTAGAGACTGATATTCAAAATATGAGGAATCATGGGAATAATCGATTCCTAGTAAGGTTGCAAAAGCTTAAACAACTTGTGCACTTAAATTTCACCCCATACTGCTTACACAGGCAGCTGAGCCATTTCGATCAGAGCAATCTTGTTCTGCTGTTAAATTCTTACATAAATTGTAATTAACCGACGATTTTATCCTTTATAGATGAATGAAAAGTGAATGCATGACTTTGATGGGTGAAAGATTATCTAAATGCAATCGATAAACGCTGTATGAAACGCTCAATACGAGAGCAACGTATATGTATCGTTATATATACACGAGCTAGAAATTGATGCAGAGATGGACGACGACGGAGTCTCATGAACCAACGCCAAGATCTCAACAGGGATGGACGAAAATGAGTCAAAATGGCAAAGTGACGTACGCATGTGATAATGATACTGAAACACCTTGAAGACTATCACCTGAACCAGGCAGAGAAAGCCGCGGGTGGATTAGGCAGGCCAAGCCCGAGCTCTACGAAAATGACAGGCCTGATGCTCGCGTCTGCTCCGTCGTCTAGAATCCTGCATACTGCTGCAGCACGCCCCCTGCCCTCTATACCCGTGGCGCAGCCGCGTCGGTTCTCGGCTCGGTTCGTCCCTCCCACACCGATGCGCCCACTTTGTTATAAGATTTCGGATCCCGTCAAATCGAATCCAATAGTTACTCCAATCTTCGAACGAAGAATATTGACCAGTTTGGTTTTCATTACCATAGTAAATTCCATTGATAGCATTCATTTTCGCATTGCTGACTGATAGCAGTGAAATATTGAAGAAGAGAATTAGATCATTACTGGTTTCAATAGACACTTTATTATTCTCTATATAATATTAAAAAATCCAACATATACTTTTATACATTTATACACCATATTTCCTTTGATACATGAACAATCAACTTGATTCAAATCAGATTGCCTGTGTTGTCATGTTACTGTATAATTTGAGATTCTGATCAAACATTGAAGATTTCCTCCAATGTGCACATGTGCAGGAATAAAAATCAATAAGATCTATAAATAGTTTCTCTTTCACTGTCAATAATACTTTCAGTCTAGTGTAGTTTAAAGCTTAGTGAATGAGAATCAGATCAGATCAATGGTATAAATTCCATCATTTCAATTATACTAAGAGCACTTCAGTACCTCATCTTTGCCATACAGATTATTAGAAATACGATATTAACATAACAAAGTCCCTTAGAATTGGTTTCTCACATCCCACGTGGTGCCAATAATTTTCACATGTTCAAATTGTTTGTATTAGAGTATAGTCTCAGAGAGTTCTGTAGCTTCGGTCTGTCCTGAGCTTGTAAAACTTATAAGCAAAAGCACTGACTCCAAGAATGAACACTGTCGCGGAAACACCACCTTAAAAGCGAAATATTTCATATGAGCATGTTCTCTAAATTGCATTGATCCAACCTGCACAGGGTAAGGACTTACCTAAGAAACTCAATCCATCAAATCCACGTGAATGCGGTCCAGGTGTTGGCATTGGTCTAGACGTTGTGGTGGATGCAGGAGCTATGGTAGTTGTAGGGGGTGCAGATGTGGGAGCAATTGGTGTTGTAGTCGATTTTGGAGTAGTAGAAGTAGTAGTAGTAGTAGTAGAGGGTGTCGTTGTAGTTGTTGTTGTGGTAGTCTGCAAAGTCATTTTATAAAATAATTCATGAGTAATAACCTTAGTTCAATTCAATTCAATAAGCAAATTTGACTGAATTGAATAATGGAATGATGGAACTGTGTTGACTTTTTCATACCGTGGTTGGTTTCGATGTTGTACTTGGACTTGGTGAGACAGTCGTTGTTGATGGCGTTGTTGGAGCTTCAGTACTTGTAGTTGTTGGAGCTTTCGTGCTTGTTGTAGTAGGTGGAGCTGAAGTAGTTGGAGGTTCTGGAGGAGCTGAAATCAACAGAGTTCCAATTTTCATCAGAATATTTCATGGATGCAGTTGATGCGAATCATTTGCACTACCAAGTATCATGTTCTTGACCCATTAGATTCTTTTTACAGAACAATACCCAAAGCTTAAAAACAAAGACCCGTGGCTATCAACTTTGCAACACAAAATGAGACTCACAGTGCATCTTGAAATGTTGTTACTGAATGAAAAGTACAAGTCGTTACATGATTGTTCAAGGGAATGAAATGGATCCATCACACCATGACTGCAAAAGGGAATTTAAGTTCAAAACACAGAGAATCAGATGAGTTATTTTGTTGATGCAGGTATTGCAAAGGTATCAATCAGACCATATTTGTTTCAAAGACAGCGAAGACAGTAGTTATCTATGCGGCAATAACCTAAAAGCTGGACAGAAGCATTCGTGAATTCTTGAGAGTAATTCGACCAAGTGAAAGATAGAAAAGTTGCCGAACAAAACGAGCTATTACCCCAACCGTCGGAATGAGTTACAATGATGTGTAACGCGTATCAAAATGAATAAAGACTGCTGAAGACCTTCTGAGGTGGAATGCGCAATAAGAATTATCAGCGGAATTAACTTACGAGGATTGGCATTGCCGAGCTTGGCTGCTTCAAGAAGATTCACAAGCAGCACCAGGTGCAGGACTAGGACAGCGAACCTCATCTTCAAAGAGCTGGATACGCGCTAGGAGACGAATTTGAACTTGATCGTATGAAGCAAGCCAGATGCTTGCAGCTAATTCAAGCAGGAGACCGAGTAGAATCTAGACACTCAGAGTAAGTATGATGGGGTATGACTAATACGATGAGGCGAGAGAGAATATTCAATCAACAACTGATAGCTGGACAGGCGATGTAGATTTTCATGTACTCATTTCCTGCCACTGACCGACGTCACCTTATCGTGCTACTACGCACTAACTGGCACTAACTCAGCTACGCTACAGGTTCAGACGATCGCTCACTTGTAATGATTCAACTTTGTTCAACTAAGTTTCTACTCATTCACTGTATGTTGATGTTCAGCGTTGCCCCAAATTGTTCAATGGAAACCGAGATGGAAACCATCGCGGAAAGTGACAGCTAACAGTAGGTAATGTAGAGTCCGTAGAGGAGGGTCATGAACAAATGCTTTGATCAAAATATGGCGGATCCGAACCCCAAGACAGCGCCATGACTTTCTCGTCAGGATCCTAGCGCTTAGCCCCCCCCCCCTCCCCGCGTTATACTGTAAAATCTATGTATTACAAAACTTTTAAAATTTGTAGAAAAATTTTCCCGAAGGTGGTGGTATCTTTCAAATTGTTTCTAATAGTCAAGAAAAAATTTTACCAACAAAATCAATTTTAAGCGCAAGAATCTTGGATTCCACACTTCTTCACGCAAGATCTCCAACAACTGGTTAAACATTTATTAATATTCTCAAACATCTCAAACACTTTTTTGAGACTCGATAAATCCAGTATCCTGACGCCATGCAATTAATTCGAGGGCTAGGGTCCGATCTCAAACCTCAAACACTCTTTTTTGACAACCTGTGCGTGAAAGTTGACTTTACGTACAGTTTGATAACTGTAGCTCACAGATTGTCAAAAAATATAGTTCGATACACGAGCGTAATAGTATGTACATTTATGCAACTAAGGAGTGAAATATTTCCCTGCGAGGGGATGGTCCTCTCCACTCCCCAGTTGCATTATGTGTGTCACTTTTCACTTTTCACACGGACTTTTGACTTTCGATCACTCACGGATTGTCAGAAAGTAGCTTTCGATACGGCCGTAAAATATGGAATTTGCATCCTCGTGATATATTACTCTACTATGAATCACTCTGTATGCGAAATCCAACTTTTACGCCCTTGTACTGAACTATACTATTCTTTTGAATTTATAATAATTCATTATCTTTACATGAATGTTTAAACTGTTCCCGATTTGTTTATTCTTCTATTTTCACAGCATAACTCTCACATATTTTATTATCTTCTTTTCAAATTCAACACATTTGTTTTTCACCCCAACCTCGAGACTCAAGTCAATTTTGCCCCCCTCTCTCTCAAAAAGCTCTACCCCACCGACATAGTTCATCACCAATTATTTAAAATGAAACAAAATAATATTTCGAAAAATAGGGTCGCTAATCGAAAAAGTAAAAACAATGCTCCCTGCACATTGGTAAAATGCACCTCCAACCAAACTTTTGGAGTGATTCGCGGGAAGCTCTAGCTAAGTAATCCTGGTTTCAGCATATTTGCTATAATATATTTACATACCCTTACTTTCATATCTTCAAGTTACGATTACCCTCAACAATTTCGCAATTCTTGGTTGCGGTTACTCGAATGAAGCACTATTCCAGGACTTTCGTGATACTTACGGTAACTTTCTACGTTTTATCGATTGAGCCGTACAAAATTTCAGTTAGGACCTGTACACTGTATTCAAGCTTTATTGGCAATGAGCGTATTCGATCAATTCTTCCGTTAGAAGTCTCAAAACACTCCTCCAAGAGTAAAACGGGCGAACCAGAAACAATAATTCAAAAGTGGTCCTAAACGAAAAATGTTACGGTCGGTTGGTAGAAAAGAAAAGATGACCGACCGAATGAGTTACAGAGTATCTTCATTTCGGACTTGCCGAGAAAATGGACCCAAAAATGTTTTCCAAAACAAATTTCGACTCGGTCAATCGATAAAACGTGAAAAGTTACTTTCAAAAATAATAAGCGATTCCTTCATTCGTGAATTTAAAAAAAAATTCAAAAAGTTGTCTTGAAAATCAAGAAAGAAGAATTACTGTCAAGATCCGACTGATCTAGTCAAAATAGACGGAAGAACCTGTTTCGAAATGGACCGGCTCCATTACTCACTCATCATAACTGGGGACGACAAATTTTCAGAAAGATTGTCGAAAAATTTTTTTCCACTAAGCGATTGAGTTCACAGGGAAACGGCATACCGCAGAGGCGAGGAGGGGGGGGGGAGTCGACCGAAAATTTTGTACGCGACTTCAAAAACACATTCTAACTGCCCACTTTCGACGCAGTTATTGATATATGTATCTTTAAATTGATCCCTGTCGGAGCTCATTTTGAATGTAATAATGAAAGTCGACCCAAGAGGGCCATATTTGACCCACAAAATGTAAGGAATTGCATTGTTCTCTTTAAGATCAACATAAG
>JAPYYZ010001717.1:0-17635 GCA_030522705.1 Eretmocerus eremicus | reverse complement strand
TCACTGCCCCGTATACTCAAACTCAAACGGATATCGGCGCTTGCATCGCTTTTACATTCCAACGAAAATTCAACGCAGTGACCATTCACCTCAGTGAAATTAATTTCAACCTCTTCAGTGATTTGATAACTTTTTAATTAAGAGATTCTGGATTACGAATCGATGACTTCGTATTTTAAAATCAGAAAATCACTATCTCTTGTAAAATTATTATCTTGTGTCCCGTAAACTGTACAATTTCACATGAATACCTAGATTTTACTCTGTATTGATCGATATGAATGATTTATCGGTAAAAATTGATCCGGCTTTAGATAGTTGAAATTTAGTACCTTATATACAATCATCTTGTAAGAAGTGGAGAGTCAGTAATTATCTAGTGACGATTGAATCAATAAATTGGTATTCCATCACCGATGATTCACGAACTGCGTGACGATTCACATTGTTGTGCATCTGATTATCATTAGCTTTAATTTCTAAAAGTACTATACAAAACATTCCGAATATTTTCTCTCCAGCCAACTCAAGCGTTTCCACGCAATTTTCAACTCGAGACGCTCCTTGAGCTATGGGCCGTGACAGGCGCGCCTCCCATCTCAACCCGATAAAAATTCCGCCCCGAAGCGCCTTGGCACCGCTGCAGCTCATAAATCGCGCGCCTCGAGTCGACGCTCGCGAGCTTCCGCAGCTTCGCCAAAGTGTCACCGCGTCAGACTTGTCTCCCGGCTCTGTTGCTCCTGCACATATCACCAGACAACTACGACGACGACGACGACGACGAAAAAGCTCTCCACCCTCTCGCGGCTCATATTCGAAAAGCTCCCCGCGCTTTCAGCTGCTGCAAGCTCGACTTGAGCGACATCGACCCGCTCGGCACTTTTCGTTATTACCGCGCGCCTCCTGGGTATACCTATACATAAATATATATATAAAGCTCAAAGGATATGGGGAAGCGCGCGCTGTTGCGCGTACATAGTGTTTTTACCGATCGTATCGCGACGTCAGCAACGGATAATTTCCAGCTCCCGGTTGATTTGTCCGTCGCTCGTACCGAGGGTAGTGGAGCGGAGTCACCCTCCGAAAAATCCTCGTGGTAGGGTTCTCCCCCAGTCGCCCACATTCTTATCGCTCTGAGAGTACGCGGCAGACTCGGAATTGCTCACAAATTGAATTTGCCGCTCTCGACACGCGGGGTTTTGGGGTTTATAACCGAGTCATACCGCCCGATAGATTCGTCAAGGTCTACGCGTGGCTATCCTTTGCGTCTGATAAGATCAGAGACGGAAGTGTGTGTACGGAGAAATGATACCTTCGGTAAATTTCCGTACATGTCGGGCACTGACTTTTCTGATGATTTGTGAGTCCGAGTTTCTCATTCGCTATTTTGAAGTGATCTAGCTTTGGATTGCGACTGCCATTGCGTTTTGTAACTTCAAATAGTTTCACCCGCTACAATTTTATTCTTAGCATTTCAATTAGCTAATTGAATCAGATCACAATTGCTTCTGAGACTTCTACTGATGTCCCTCTGGATTGTGATTGGGACTCAATTCACAGGCTGAATTGATCCTTGATGTTTTTGCCAGACAAATATGTACAAAAAATACACGCGGGTTGTTTATCAACAGTCGATTGATGGTAGTCGCAGAGAGTAAATTTCCTCGTGAGGAGTACAAATAAAGTAAGAATCCAGCTCAATTTTGACCAGTTGGTAGTAGTTTCTTCGCAGCGCAGATGGTTTCGAACTCTCTTCAAGGTCAATGATACTTTTTGTGTACTGATATTATGCAGTCAAACTGCGTCCGGAACCAGATGCCACCTCCTCCAACACCACGAACTCGCCGTTTTGCCGGAATCTGAAACATCCGATCGATGTCGAACTTCCAAATTCCGACGCGCATCGTCTAAACTGCAGACAGTAGTGGCGGCGTCTGATCGATTATCCGCGGGAGAACAACAGTGCTGCACTTATTGATGAATTTTATTTTTAGCGTGGCGAGCAGCGAGAGCGCGGTACTCGCGTATACAAGGCGGAGCGCGCAAGAATAATTGCCTTACATAATTCAGAGGAATTCAACGAACGCGCATCCACGAGACGCCTGCATTATGAGCCTTGTCATTGAAGACATATATCCTCCGCGCGGCCGCCGTTCCTTTTCCGACTTATTAGATAATGTATAAGAAACAATGTGAAGGACAAGTAATGCCTTGCTCTCCGAGTCGCACGTGCTACCACTCCCGAGAGTTGCGGGCTCGAATACCCGTGCGCACGAACATGGGCAACATCGTTCGCAACTTGAAACGTTGTCCCATGACACTGTTTAGCTCGTCAGAATCACAAGTATCGTGTATGGCGTGGAAGCGACTATATTTCGATAGCTCAAAGTGAAATGGGTCCATCTAGCATTGTCGGAATAGGGAGGGAATATTCAAAATCTGATTAATAATAATCAAGAGCTATTTGGAAGATTTTGGTGAAAAGGCACTGTCTAAAATTGTCTAGTGGGAACGGAACTGTTTGAAATCGTTCTCGTCAGATAGAACTACCAAATAATTTTTGATTGTAAAAGAAACTATACAAAAATTTTCGGTATAACGAAACAATCCAAAACTGTTCAGATAAAAAAGAGACTAGCCGAAAGTTTTCTAGTAAATGGAATCATTCTTAAACTTCTGAATGAGAATCGAGCTATCCCAAATTGTCTGGAAAAAAAGGAATTAACCAAATTTTTTGGTGAAAAAGAATTTCTCAGAATCGTCTATTTGTGAGAGAATCCAATTGAGAAGGTACATGTGGTATGCGGATTACCCTAAATAATTATTCCTATATGTGATTGTTACACCAAAACTTGATTTCTCGCGTTACACAGGGAAGATGCAAAGGTCGCCTATATCCATACTACATGTCAACGCATGAACCCAATGAAGATATTCCTGTGATTAGGCTGAAATGAGCCTCTCCGCTATTGTAGGCCATCATTTACCGTGACTACAAGTCGAACTGAACCGGCTAACTCAATATATACCACCGAGAAACTCCGTCGTTGCACAGTTTTACTGTCACCGAGTTCTCCGCCAGCCCTATACAATTCGTAAAGAGAGCGAGCAATCCGGGAAAGAAAGTGTCGCGTGGGTATCTCGTGACGCTTCGAGCCGAGGGAATTACAGCGACGTTGAATCTATTTAGTAGAACCGGGCCAGCTGGATGTGGAGCTGTACCAATACGAACCGGAAGATCCTTCGCTTTTCGTGCGGGGGAGTCGCACGCGAGAGTCTACATCATTCATTGGGCTTCTCGTCGACGTCGATTTCCGGCTCGCTTCTACTGTCCGACTTTGTATCTTTTAAGAGCGAGACGCCAGCGGCGGGAGATTGCTTCCCTAAGTAATGGAGCTCTACTGTACTTACTTGGAGCTCGTTACGGAGGGAACGGAGCCACTTAAAGTGATGCGAGTCGCCGCTTCGCCTTCTGCGTCTCTTTTGTAGAAACACAACTGGAATCGAATCTTGGTGCGATTAAACAAGCTCCCTTCGAAACCCATCTCTTGGTGAGACAGAAGTTCTTTTGAGAATGGAAAATTCGAATCGCCCGATCGATACTTGAATTTTCGGAAAATCTTGTATCTCTCCGAAAGTAGATTTCGTAGTTTTCGATCTAGCTTTTCTGGAGAGGCCACAAATCCCTGGATTGCTCAATTACTTGGCGACGGGGGACACTCGCCCTCCCTCGAAAATATCGCGCGGCGAGCGAGGTGCGCGAGATATATATGGGGAGGCAGGGAAAGAGAGCAAGTTTATGGAGAATCGATAAGCTCTTCGTTGTCTCTCTGGCTCGCTTCTCTTAGCCGCTGGCGCGATGAGCGCGTTATGTCGATCGACGTCCGGGCTTTCAGTGCAGCATAAATTCTCGTTCCGCGGAACAACTGATTCTCATTTGCAGCTTAGAAAATTGAATGGCCTTGGGAGTGCAGACAGCAGTAGTCGTAAACAGATCCGTCGTATCGAGTCCTCCGCTCCGGAATATGAACCCGAGAGATGCGGCGCTCATTCTCACTTCCCGCACGAATTTCCTCTGGAATAATCTCGTCTCGCTTATCAGAAACGTCTCTTTCTGTTTCAGAATTCTCCGCAAAGCTTAGCCGGCACTCCGCAAGGTGAGATACTCTCCATATTGAACACAAGAGAAACTCCATTCCTCCCACAAAACCATACCCAAGAGCATCCATTGTCCGAATGATTGCTCAATGGTCAGAGGAAAACTCGCCTGCGTCATCTCTGGGACGAAGTAATAGTTTTATATAGGTCACCCTGTGGGGTACATTACACACTCCCGCCCACGCTGGCTCCTTGTTCGAGCCCTTTGCTTGCATGCTTATCCCGTATCGCCGACTCATGACTCTGACGCGAGACTCGAGGGCGCGAGGGCGTATCCAAATGGAGCGCTACGAAACAACGAAGTCATCGCCCGACGCAGTTCCAAATTCATGTCCGGCGTTCGTTTTCAATACCCAAAACTGTTGATCTCCACACAGCTGATGGCTCAAATTCATAATGCCAAGACGTTCTGGCACGTTGAGAAGAGGTCGGAGATTCGTACTTTCGGTTTTATTCACTGGAAAGCGGACGAATCGACTCCAAACTTCGTGCAAGATGAAGATTTCGATGAAGATAGAGGATGCAGTATTGTTGTCTCACTTCAGGAAATGAGAGGGAATGTCCTCGTAAATAATTATATGCAACTGAAAAGTGACGATTTGGCGAGGTTAGCCGACCACCCTCTTGCAAATTGAGAATCCTGGATGCTCAACCGTGGATATTGAAGTGATCTCACAATTATTTCCTTATCATCTTTCGGTCAAACTATTGCAACGAGGGAATGATACGAAAATGAGAAAGTTATTTGTAAAGTACGGCTCGGACATAATCTCAGAGGCTTCGACATCCTCTTAAGGCGTATCGCGCAAATTTTGTCGTAGCGCTTTGTCTACGGATACGCCGGAAGGGCTACTCCTCGCGACTCGTCCGCTCGGGCGCATATCAGTAGTAACAGTCGGGCTATGGCAAGGCAGCTCGCGAGTACTATGTGCTGTTCACCTTTCGTTTCGAGAGCCCGCCTCTCTCGGCGCACTCGCCTCATCCCTGAATTACGTCACGCGCCGCATCGATCACGATCGCATCGTTACGATGGCGCGGCGCGCTTTTTTCGTGTCTCGAATGCAACGTCGTTCCAAAAATAGTCCCTTCCAATGCTCGTCTCTGTACGCCTACACTCGTGTCTAGAAAGAAGCATGGAAGCGATTGTACAGAGTCGCGAGCACATGTGCACCAGTGGCGCGGCGCTCGCGGCTATAATTGATTGCGAGACAGAGAGCGCGAGCAGCCTTGACAATGACTTTCGTATAGCGCCGTCGCCGCGGCTCTCTGTCGTCCTCGTCTCGCTCGCCGCGACGGCATTGGCTCAGAGACGCTCTTGCTTTCCATCGCTTCCTCCCTGACTCGGCCACACAAACACACTGAAACCCGCGGAGCGCGACCCGATGATCCATATCGCCGCGGGGACAGGAGGCGCGTGACCCAAATTTCCCGACGCGGACGACTTTCCGCGCGCAGCCGCCGAAAAGTTTTAAAAGCCCCGCGCTCCGAGCTCTGTACATGAGCTTTATGCCTTACACACACGCGCGCTCGCGCAGACACTTGCCGAGTGTGTTTGTGAGAGGGGTGAATGACGAGCGACGATGAAAGGGTGAGAATCGTCGAGGACCGTCCGACGAATTTTTGGGCTCCGTTGGGAGCAACTTCTGCGCGCTCTGGTTGGGCCCTCATGGGTGTATCCAGATGGAAAGCTATACGACACGATACGACATCGCACTTCTCAAAAGTTTTATGTAAAGAAGACCTTTGAAAATATGAACTTGAACATTCAACATGAGCAGACTAGCAATTTTGGGTACGAAATAGTGAATTTCGAGTTGAGTCGTATTGTATCATGCGAATTGTGTCGCGGCACTTTATCTGAATGCACCTCAAGGTGCATCTGGGCGCTGGAGGCTTGAAGTAACGCGCGTCGAAAGTTTCAAAGCTCCGAGAGCCACTAAATTTCTCATGGCGTTGAAATACGTATTTTGGACCCAGCGCTGATCGACTGCTGCGTGTACTCGTTCGCAAGTTTGTCGCGAAGGGTGGACGAATGTATGCAAAGTTTGGCGCGTAAACAGATGTGGACTAGCGAGTGTGGGAAGTAGAAGTACGCGAGTGCCTTGGGTTCCGGAAAGGCCTGAGGCAGTTTGAAGTGTCGAGATCGGCTCAGAGAACTTTACGAGAAATTGGTGAGAGAACGAGCTGGCACCATGATATTTTGAAGCCTCGTTCAAAATTCCCGCAATTTCTGAACAAGAGTTCTTTGATGAATTGACAAAGTTGCCGATTGGCCTGATTTACTCTTAAAACTCTCGTAATATTAGTCTCCAACGTGACGGCCAGGATTGTGAATTTCAATTGTCACTCTCAATACTGGCCCTAAAACACTGCAAACAAATAATTCATCAGTCTTTCAGAATTTAATTGCCTGAGTTTTGTATAGTGAAGAGTTTTAATACTTATATTTATCGCAGATTGGCCTCGAATTTTCAACATTACCGTCACTTTTATCGCCGCGGCCGCTGTCAATAATTCTCACACTATAATTGTCGAATCGTGAATCGTCGGGAGGAAAAAAATTGCTCGTAATAGAGAGCAATTTGCGCGCAGAGGTAGCACGTATACATATCAAGTGAATTGCAAGTTGCCGCGCGTCGACTCCAACGTCACTCTCAAATCGCCTCGCATTACTCTATAGGCTATCAGGACAACTTAATTCAAGTTATTACCGAAGCGTCTAGTTCAAACCTTCCTCATACCTCTATCGCGTAGAACGAGTGTCCAAATGCAGTGAACAAACCACACCGGAACCAACAGAAAACCAACCGAAAAAACAAACGCGATATCGCGAGCTAGCCACCAACAACGAGCTTGCGAGCTTGAAATACATTTCGCAGCCAAGTATATAACCCAAGCGAACGAATAATGCGAGAGCTTCAAAAAGCGAACCAGACGAGTGGCTCATTTGGAATTCCCGGGAGCCACTTACTTTCCAGTCCAAGCTCTCGGAGATGCGCTCCACCGCCACCATCCATCAATACCCCTTCCCCAAGCTCGCTCTCTTTGCAAAATCCAACGAGAGCCAGCGCACAAAAGGGAGAAAGACCCGGGCGCGAGTAATTTTCCCGAGAGAACTCGCGCGTTGTAAAAATCGATGAGGGGGGAGGGGGGTGCTAATTACACAGCTCGGAGCGCGAAGAAAAGCTCGCGGAGCCAAGGACCGCGGAGCGCTCTCGTATAACTAGCCCCGAGCGCGGTCTGGCCTCTCTCGGCGAGTCGCGCGATCTCTAAGGTCAAGGGATGTGGAGAGACCGCATCTTTTGCCGGATCTGAGGCAAAATTGATGATCGGGTGTGGAGCCGCGAGAAGTATAATCGAGATCGGTCGAAGGAGAAGTCGCGAGTCGAGTATATAATGGCGCTGGCTCACGCTCTCGCTTTTGGTGCCACGTGAGAGAGATTCGGGTGGAGCTTTTGAGCAACGAATGCTAATTCATGCAAGCGGCGCCCTCCCCGAGCGGATTGCCGCGCGTAGTTATCGAGGGGCCTTGGCGAGCCGAGTCGCTTTGCCCCTGTCGAAGCGAGCCCGCATGCGATCTGGGATTTTAATTCGCGCGTCATAAGGATCGACGGTTTTTTTTCTGAGCAATCTGAATGTCGGATGAGTGCTGGGTACTGGAGAGGTTGGAAAATTCTCTGCTTTGATGGTTCGTGGGTCGTTTTGAACTTGCAGCCAACGTAATTAGGGAATTAGCTCCAAATTTGTGCATTACTGCGTGATTTCTGGGCTTCATAGCTGGCTCAATAATTCAGAGAAATCGAATGAATGCTGCGCTGGATCGATCAAAATTGCTCTTTTCCAAATGATTCTCATCACGCCAGGGTGATTCTCGGCAAATTCGCGCACGTTACAGAAGCATACGCACGTAGTACTCTCGATTCGAATCTCATCACCAGTGATGTTTTGGAATATCCATCTGCTCTCGATGATTTGGATTATTGCAGAATCAACGAGTAATCTCCTGGATTTTCATTGAAAATCATCGGCGCTGAAGCCGTGACTGACAGTTCCAATTTCAGCGAAATGAACGACGCAATACAACTTCAATTTCGCTGGATGACCAAGAAATCTGATGGCATATTGATGGAAAAAATAATCTCATCCGATTACTTCTCAGTAGGTCTACTGTATTATGTGGTCCTCCTTTATTACAGTATTTTGCATATCGCAAAAATTTTACACTATGTTTCATTTGCTCAGTGTTTCATTTATATCCATCCAAGTAACGTTACCAATGAACTCGAATATCAAAAATCTAGTAGTTCCCGAATCAGCATATGATATTTTCTAATTTTCAAATGGCTGTGTAAAGTAGATATTAATCCAGTTTCTAAACATTAACCTCGCTCAGCTAGTTCCATTCCAGAACTCGCAGTTCAGAAGCTCATTTGCGCGTTATTTCATAATGTATTACGCTGGTTGAGAGTAAGAATCTCTAAAATGCAAATTTTGGATTTCACTTTAATTTTATGGACAGTCTCTCATCAATGTGAGTGAAAGGTTTTCAAATTTCGAGAGTTTAATACTCGAGCACATAACGTGATCACTTACCAATAAATTGGAATTCAACACACTCGAAATTTGTATTCATGCACTATCTTGAATCACTCGTCGTCTACTTCCAACCAAAATAGCTGAACTGTTTGTTCTTTGCGGTTCATAATGAGTACTTGTCATTACAATCATCGCTATCCGGGACGTGAGTGAATCCAAATTTTGCAAAACTCTATGAACCATCAACAACGAGCAATCCAAATCAATGCCGAAAGAAACTTTTCTCTCGATGAATCCTCCCATAGTCCGCGCTTGTATCTCCCAGCAAAATTTCTCGTGAGATGAGATAACTCCAACGAAAAGATATCGATGCGCTCGTAAAAGAAAGCAAAGCTCTCGAATCTCGACCGCTCCGGTATAGGCACTACAGCCTCTTTGCCACCGCCGCGCTACAAACTCTTGCCAGGGCTTCGAAAAGAAATTCGCGTTGTTTACGAAAAGCTGCGCTTCAAGCCACGCTAAACAAACCCCATGCATACAGGCGAGAGAGAGAGCTTGCGACGACCAGACGCGCCATACGCCATATCCGACTGCGGCGGCGGCGCGTTGTCGCACAATTAAACTTTACGCGATTACCGGCAGCCACTTTACGCCTCGCAAGCATTAACACTTCGCCCTCACACACACACACACACACACACACAAACACACAATGTATGCCAAAACGCAAGCTCTGTATGCCGCAAGCTCAAGCTCAAATATTACGCTTGCGCGCAATCGATGGTTCTGTTACAAATTCGCCGCGGGTCACGTTCCAGTTGCCAAAAAGTCCCTCGCGAAACGCGTATACGTGTGCGTTTGGGTGCGTACGATATAGGCGTCAGCCGCTATCGCGATTTGTAAAGAGTGACGAGCGCGCTCAGAATGAAAAATGCCCCGCGGATAATCGATTATACTGGGGCGCCTCTGCGTATACGACCTCTGTGCCACATCAATATTCAGGGCTATGTGCGTACGTACACATACACATGTGTGTATACGGGGGTCTGCGAAATTCGACGTACTCTCTTTCGCCACGTGAAATGCGGATCGTGTTTACAAATTTGCGAGGCCGCGCGCGAAATCGTACACACGGCCGTCTTGCCTATACCTCTCCGATTGAATCGGAAACAATTCGAAAATTCCGAGAGTAAAATACAACGCGGATTGCTGTGTTGCATTTGAAAATAATATTTTATCGTCGCTTCTGCAATCAGTGATAGCTGTTTTATAAATATTGAATGGAGTTCATCGAAGGCATTGTTTCTTTTATTGCGAACCTTTGTTTGGTCGCTTTTTCAATATCGTGTATAAATTTGTGGTATCGTATTGCAGTAAAACGCCCTCAAGGTTTGTCTGAAACACGGATTGATTTTCGACTTCAGAACTTTCCGCTTCGAGTAGCTTAGTCCATCGATTTTTCCAGAGCGAATTGGGTTTCAACCGCTGAAATTACATTTTCCAAAACTCAAAATTAATTTTGAGATGAGACTCAGGAATTTTGTCGATAATTAACATTCCATTGCATGATCAGTCATCGATGATAGTAGCTCAATAATTGAAATACTTGATACTTTGACTATTCGTAAAATCTCACAGCGGGCTGAATTTAGATCGTGCAGAAAATTTTCGGTTTCATTCAGCTCTTTCAATTCTCTCATCCCAAACTACCCGCCTATTTTAAAGAAACTTTCTTCGTTTCTAATAGATTTTCAAAGAGAAATATTCCAGGTACAGAATTCAAGATACACTAATCGTAAAGAACAAATCCTTCTCTTTGATTTTCTTCATCATTATTACTCCACGAGTATGAAGATTAGATGGCACAGGTAATCCAGCCAAAAACTTCTGCACGAGCGTAGTCGCTTCATTGCAAATTGAGTTCAGATGCAAACTGTTGCTCGAAATGTACTGTCCACTAAAATTCTCTCGCCATCTTTATCGCCGATATCATCGAAATAAAACCTTATCAATCATCTGCCAGATGAGATCCCGAGTATCATTATTTAGCCACTGCTTAATACGGGATAATGCAGCTGTTTGAAAGACTTGGTATAAATGAGAGATACAGTTCTCTGAACATTCGTCTCGTCGCATGTACCTTTCAGTCTGAGACGAGGAGACTGCAACAATTTACGTGCAAATTATTCTCGACTGCGCCAGCACATCCACGCTCTCGACTCGCTAACGCTCGGCTTACCATCAAACAAGAGTCGAGCAAAGTTCGTCAACGTCTCTGCTCCTCCAGAATCTTGCAAGAGAAAGTTGAAAACACGGTATCCCGCTGGGTAATCAAAATCTAGTTAGTTGGCCAACCATCCTCGACTCTGTTACTCGGCAATTGTGAGGATACAAGTAACTCGATATCCATACTCACGAACAGGCAATCTTCCTTGAAACACGCGCATCGTGGAATCACTCAAATCCAAGGCTTCTATATGGAATATTCTGGAATGCTCACAAATTATTCTTTTTGTTTCTTAGCACGTGTAGTGACTTTGATACGAGGAGTCGAGTACACGGCGAGCGAAGTGAGAGTTTTTCGTGCAAGAGTAACGCAATACTATTCGTTCAATTCAGAGAGCTAAAACCCAATTTTGCAATCTGCGCTCGAAGTAGAGTTGACGCTTCTTTACGCGAGCTGAGAAAAAATTATTTTCGGCAACAAGTTGGACGCAAACTATGAAAACGAAATGTGCTTGAATTTTTCTTGCGATACAAACATTTTTATACTCGTTCGCAAGTTTCAATTTCAACCGAAATATTCGTCGTTCGATAGGAAATTGCTCATATTCTGATGTTCGATCGCTGGCGTGATCGTTTTTATGAAACGTGCGATAAATTGCATCAAACATCGCCCCGCATAAAAATGTGTTTGCTAGTCCGTACGTGAACCCGAGTGCGATTGCTCGCATGGGTATTATGAAGCATGGAAACAGGGAAATATCAATCTCGTAGATCAATCAATTTCATTAATCACAATGTATATATATATATATAAAACGGCATTTTACCATGCAGTACCAGAACAAATGGCGGAAACGTGTGCTTGGGGAAAAAGCGATGTGCATATCATACGAATTCTGTCAAGAGATATATTGCATGTTAGGAACATGCTCACCGAAATTCGGTTTGTCAAGTTTAAACTGATAAAATTCGTATGAATTATTCATCCTCATTGCCCGAAAGGAACTATACAATATCTTTTACTACGAGCATGGTTTGTTATTCGCTCTAAAATTGCGAGAAAAAATTTTGAATGACCAACTTCAGATATTTTCAGTCAAATGTAGATGAAACAGTTATTGGTATATAAATGATCAACCTAATTACGAGGAGTAATAACAAAATCACGTTCATTCCTCTATGTATAGTTTTGTCTTTGAGATTGTTCACGTGATTCCCTTTGGAGTGACGATTGCAGAATATGAAAGCTCTTGAAAAGATCTCGTCTTGATTTGTGCTTTCGACATTCTCATCAAAAGCATGTTTGAGAATCAATCATCTCCATTCTCTGAAAAACCAGACAGAGTTATTAAATATAGCTATCACATCCGATCGATTGATTTAAAATCCGTCAAGACATTCCAGATGATCGATAACCCAGAAACAAGGGGTGCAAGATAAGTGAAATTGTATTGCTCGAACATCTTTCAAGCAACCCTACAACAGCTCTCGCCCGATTCTTCCAGTCTGTAATCAGTCTTGCTCAAGTTATGAAAAATGTGGTAATCAGCCCATTTCTGCCAATATTTCGAGAGAACCTTCACATCGATGAATTATCTGAATAACTCATATTTATTCAGCCTTCCGAAAAATGTAATTGTGTAACTTTCAACCCTATCATCCCGAAGCATTCCAAGTTCATCTCATTACATGTCTCAATAATATTGCATCGAATTATATGCAAGCAATATGATTATTATCAATCAGCATTGCGATCATTCGTGTAATTGTTTTAGGCATGAGTCTCTATCTGAGATTCGTGAAGATTTCGAAATACACTTCAAATATACTCATTCCCAATTCGAAATTCGACAACTGGAATTGTACATGCAAGATTCTTGGTAATGATTACTCCATTGATATAATTATACAAATGCGCTAAACTGGCGACGTTTTTCAGCGCGATCAGCTCTTCAAAGTAGCTTTTCTCCGCCAATAATTCTGTTTTCCAAGAACGTATTAGTACCACTGCCTCTCGAGTCCCGACTAAGGCCACTCAATTCCCGCTAATGGCCACTTAGCTCGAGTTTTGGCCATCTGAAAAGTTTGAAAATGTCTAAGATCTGTGTAATGATCTGGTTGACGAGTGGTAAAACTTCATGACTGTATACGAGCTCTGCTTTGCTCTGAACTCCAATAATCTGTCAAAATTTGGCAGCTCCTCACATCTTCGACCTTCCACTTGTTCGTCCTTAGCGATCAATAACGTCGATGTGAGTTATGATGCAATTCCTTCGGAATCCATTATTTTGAGACAGCGGAGTGTGGACATGAATCACTCCTGGAGATCAAACTTATTGGAGCTCATTGAAGAAAGTCTCATGTATAGTGTTTGAAATTGATGGTTGAAAAATATGGTCTCCGGAGGTGTTTTGAGTATCTTGATTTGGGAATACAGGGACATGAAATTGTTCCCCTTCATTACAAGAGCGTGCAGCCGATCAGAGCCCAAGAGTCGAAAAAAAATTATCTCTCACACTTTTTATGTAATGAGAAATATTGAAACATTTTCATATGTTTCGAAGGGTGAACATCCCCAAAAAACGAGATTGAACATGGAAATGTCATCGATGAAAGATCGCAATGATAATACCAAAGCCTTTTATATACTTTTCCGTTTGTTCAAAGGAATCAGTTGTGTCAGAATTCATTTTTTTTAGAGTCTTCCGAAACCTTGAACGACTAACGCCCATTACAAACAACTCAACATTTCTTTCAGTACTTTGAATAAATATTATCAGCATCAACAAATAACTATTATAATCAGTAGGCAAGTTTGAATCAGGATTATGTGTTAGCTGAACTCGTATGCAGGTACGTGAGCTTGCCGAATTAGCCAAATGCTTCATCCAATGTATTATGAATATCATTGAAGAATTCCTCGATTGAGAGATCTCACCTCTGACTCCAACTCATGATGCATGCGATTACGAGAGCGATCAGTTTTATACAGTTCCAATCCAGCTGTTGGGTTGAAATGAGGATCTGCATCTACTCGAGCAATTCATAAAAATGAGCATCCAATTGAAAAGAGACAGGAACCCCGCAGTTTCCTTTGAATTCGCGCCGATTCACCCTCAGACACAGAAGAACAGAGTGATTTCGAGGCCTCATTAAAAAGCTTTGCATTCGCTGAAAATTGAAACTACTTTGACATGACATGAATAAAATCTATATCCAGCTCTCGAAAGAGGCGCAATTAAATTTAATGGGGCTGTCGGAGCGAGTGAAGCACTACGCATTGCACTCGCTCATAATGCACGAAGTGAGCACTTCAATTTCATCTCGCTTTGGAGGGCGCGCCTGCCCTTCACAAAGCGGCCCTCCCGCAGAAATGAAATTCCAAAATTCCTTTCCGAAGCGCTTGACAGACATTACTCACTCCCGGTGACTTCAGCTCCTCCGTAATACATCAGACTCCGAACGAAGCTCACTCAATCCAATCCCACCCTTTGAAATTCTTCCAATCCCATTACCCAAGGTCAAAATCATCCTCTACCCTCGCAACAGCATCCAACCTTCCCGCAATACCCACAAAATCCGAGCTCTGCCATCGAACCAAACCTCACAGCAGTGCTCTATACATGCATCGCGGAAGCGCGAGGCTCGAGGGCAGCGAGCTTGCAAGCTCTCGGCGAAAGACGGAAGCTCTTTCTCGGCGCTGAATCGGGGCTGCGACGACGGTGCGGCGGTGGCGTCGGCAAGTGGCTGCTGGAGAGGGGCTGGCGATTGATCGGTCGCGAGTATGCCAGTCGGTGTAAGTGCGGCTACGACGACGGGCGCGAAGGTCGGGGCCGAGCGAAGCGATGTATAGAGGCGGCGGCGGCAGCAGCATGGGCAGTCGCCGCGATTGCGCAACGGCCTTGCACTTGCACTCTCAAAGCTCTGTGCTTGCACCGCGAGCGCTTCGCCGCGGCCCGCGCGCCGTTACTGCCCCTATGTATACTGTGAGCGGAGCTTTCGCTGATCTATGTTTTCCTCGGTTTCTTTCAGTCGGTGGGACTCTGGAGAGTTCTGGGCGGGTTGCTTTCGATCGGGTTAGGAGGAGCTTCAAGGTTCGAAGAGGACCATTTGCGGAGGGAAGAACTCGCGGGGTCGTGGAAGTCCATGCGAATAGCGGATAATTTTCTGGTATGAGTGTGGAGGATCTTTGATACTGTTATTTGATTCAAACAAAGATAAAGGAGTATCAGCAAATCCTTAAATTTTGATACGAAATCAGACATTAGAAACATGGCTTCACACGAAGATTTTAGAGATGGAATTCGACACGGCGATTTTGGACTTTTTCCAGGAATCCCCTGCAAATATTTCTTTGATTCAGATCGAGTTGTAGGCACAGGCTCTCTGAATACTTATCTCAACTCTTTTCAGGGTTGGTCAATGGAAGGAATTTTTGTCGAACCTTTCTGAAATAGTTGGATAGAACGTGAGCCTACATGATTCCAGAAGGGCTTAGTAGTAATCCACACCACCAAGCGGCCCTAACAAGATTCCATTTTATCCAAAGCTAGTACTGGCAAAACAAACGGACCCAGTATAGGTTTTTATGTATCATCTGAGAGAAAAAAACGAGAAAGAATTCATTCTTAGTCCAGAATCACACGATTCCTACCTTCTAGCTAAAAGTGCGCATTTTTATTGAAATTTTTGCGAACGACTCGGTGGAACTCTGAAAAATCTCTATAATTTGATCCGATTTTACTCCTTTAGATTTTCTTAAATGGTTCGATTGAGTGACTTGATGACGCAATCACGAAGCAATTTTCTGACTCCCTTTGATAATTTGTTATCCGTATCGGATCCCACCGTAAATCCTCTGCATAGCTCCGCGTACATACTTTTTCCCGCATTATATTATTATTGCACAAGGGCGCATCAAGAAGCGATACGGGGGGGGGGGGGAAAAGAGAGTTGCCTGCTCGTGGTTCGAGCGAGAGAGAGTGGGCTCTGGTCGCGTCTGAATTCCGCAGATTGTTGCCCCGCAAGTTTCCGCCAAACGCGATCCTCTGGCAACTCACTCTCGCGCTCTTTTGCTGCGGCAACCCAAGAGAAAGAGAGCTTTCCGCTCGAATTTCATCGCAAGCGGGCCTCGAGCTTTTGCAGCCTCTTCTCAAAGCCTCGGTCGCGTCACCGCTCCCCGCAGCTTTTGCTCGAGCACAGAGAGAAATTGGATTCTTTCGCGGTCGGCTCGCAGCATGTGTACGTATATACGAGTACACAACGAGTGGCGCACAGCGAGGTCTGGTGAGAATTCAATTCAGCCGTGAAATACAGTTGCGCGGGCGAATTACGGATCTCTCGGAAGATTATATAGATGCGTTATCAGGCGATGGAGCGATGAGTAGAGCTTTCGAAGCGAAGGCGGACATCAAAAGCTCCTTTTGAATAATTCGCGGCGGCGAGCGAGGCTTATTTTTAGAGAGCGATGCGCCGGGCCCGTGTGTCGAGCTACTTGCGGCAGATTACGTTCTCGCAGTCATAATCTACTTATGGACGGCGCGTAGCCGGAACAAAGTTATTACGCGCCCGCGCGCGCTACTGCGAGAGCCGGCTATAGTTTCGCGGCTTGCAAGCAATGCAAGCTCCAAGTTTGTAATTGCTGAAATTTTGCCAAGCTCGGGGGGGTATACGGTGGCTTGCGCGTATACTTGGCACTCGGTTTTTCGACTGTGAATGACAATCGCTCGCTTTTGAACTCTGTAGGGTTGCAGAGGTTGGCAATATGTTGCGGAGGGAGGTAGTTTTCGCGAAACGGGACGGGCACGGGGAGAGTTGGAGCTTTCGTCGGACAGGATGTACGAGACGCGCGTAATGGAGAGTCTCGCGCTGTTGGACGGCTTTGCTGTATAATAGTCTCGCTGCGAGACGGCGAGGCGCGCTGTTCCGGCTCGACTCTGCGCCTCTCAAATTGCACGAATTGAGTTTTATGGCGGCGTGTATTAGTGCGACTCCAGACCCGACGCTACGTCCGAAAAGTTTGCTTGTTCAAAGTCAGATGACGGCGCGGACTCGCTCGATGGATATTACGCCGGTGTAGTATCATGATACAATTTTTTTTTTTTTCTACTCACATGAGTTTTCAAATTCGAAGTTCGTCAAAGCGCTAGTCCAATCCAGGCACAAGAGCGCCCGAGCAGCAAAGGAAACAAAAAGCTATTGCAATAATCAACTCAATAGTTTATCTTCCGTATCTCTGTCGGGAGTACGCAATCTTTGACTTCCTCAACTAACCTTCGTAAAGCTATTATTTTTTGGAGAACTTGACGATTTGGCCGATTGCGTATATGTATGGGCGTCTACGCGGGATACCCTTAGAAATTATGGAGAAACGCCTCCGGTGTGAACGTGATATTTAGTCCGAATTCATCCTCTATTCATTCATTCGTTAGGGAATTACCGTGATTTGGGTTAATTTTTTGACGGTCGATGTTACATCGTTATATATTCCATTTTGTAAAAGAAAACTGCATCAAGTTTCACGATATGAATGAAGATAGTCCGAAAAATCTTAGAAAATATGTTGGCATATGCTCAAGGATCATCTCAATAAACGATAACTTGTCTGCTGAGATCAATGAAAGTGCAATTTTTCAGTTCTCTGATTCGCGTATTTTTGTTTCAATCCCCTGACAAACGATGTCTTTGACAGGAGTGTATATGATGTTTCCCACGC
>JAPYYZ010001716.1:0-17649 GCA_030522705.1 Eretmocerus eremicus | reverse complement strand
TACCTCTGTAAAAAAAAAGAAAAAAGACCTATTCTCTTAGTTTTACGTCTCGGCACCTGCTCTTTAGAGCTTTATTCAGACGGCACCCATGTGCGTGGGGTTGAGTTACGCTCAACCAGCGCGTGAGCAACTGCCAACTACCGATTTCACCTCGGTCAGGGGGACCTACAGTTTAAGGTGGGTTCCAAACCACCGAAACCGCCGTATAAAGCGCATGAGAAAAAAATCTCAGTGGTGCCGGCCGGGACTCGGACCCCGGCCTCCCGCGTGAGAGGCGAGGACCTTATCCACTAGGCCACGGCGGCCTCACATACCTTTGTAAAGTGTAGACTATATTGGACCAAAGTGTCCTTAGTCGGAAATAAATTCCACTCTATTCTATCCTTTTTTTGTATTGTCCTGATACTGCCGCATTTTGTCCCGATTTAGACGTATCCGAACACAAGGTTGTTCCGTTACTGCCGCACTTCCGTACATGGGAATGATCGAGATTTCTCTCGCTTTGACAATTCTGAGAGATGTTTGACCTTGTGAATTAGACACGAGAAGTCCCAAGAAAAGTGCTAAACTCATAAGTAAATCTGTGACTGCCGTAGAATTCGAGAAAATTCCACTCATACGACTTAGCTCGGCGAAAGGGTCCCACTACTACCTCATCTACCTGAGTTAGGATCGCGATTTCGGCCTTTCCTGGACGCCAGCGAGGATGCTCCCAGAGGTCAAGGCGGGCTTTTAATTAGGATCGCGAGATTGGCCTTCCCTGAATGCTAGCGAGGATGCTCTCAGAGGCCACTGCACGCTTTGTATCATACTCTAAATCCCTCTGACGTAATTTCACGTTGAAGGTAGTCGTCTTCAAAAGGCTTTGACTTCAACGTGAAATTGCCCCGAATGCGACGTGACGTTACGTCGAAGCTCCGGTGTCACGGTTTCACGTCGAATCTCCGAAGTAGCGGAGCATACTGTGTTTACAGAACATGTGCAGATTGAAGAGTCAAAAATTGAGTTCGTCATGCGATGATCTAATACATCTCTTTTCATGTGTATTCTGCAAGTGTGCAGTTCAAACGTTTTTGCCAGCGTCAGAGGAGGTGAAAATTCCATTTCGAGGTTAGGGTTGATCTCACTCGAACCCATGCATTTTATTACAGACAACAGCCACGGCACCGATTGCACAGAGGATAAGAAATCTCACAATGAACCAAAGAATCTTTCACTTGGAACTTTCTAATCACGGATCGATTGGATGCTCCAATCAAATTTGCCAGCTTATCCTATTAAAATTTTCTTATTTATTCTTTGCATACTCACACTACTGAATCTCACAAGTGTATTGAGGAATGATATCCAGAATGTTGAACAGGGCATATTTAGATTCATATATCAAGTCCTGGATCAGATTTGGTGGCCTCTCATGGCCTCATGAATACTCGAAAAATTCTGACTTTCATCGAAAGCCATTGATTGGGATTCATTCTGATTTCAGCTACTGAAACTCATTCAATATAAGATTTATCCTTCAACTTCTTTCAGAGTTATCTTTTGTGTTTTCTGAAGAATAAGTATGAATAGATTATGAATAATATATTCAATGTTTTGAAGTAAGTGAGTCCAGCCCTGGTTTTATCAGAGGCTTTCGACGGAAGGCAGGATTCTTCAAATGTTCAGGAGGGCATCAATAACGATCAATTCGGATCTCAAACTTGACTCATAAATTCAAATAGACACTATTCAACTTTCTCAAGCTTCTTTCTCAATAAATTCGTAGGATCTGATGGTGTGAGCACGGTGAAATTTCATGCCGGGTATCAGTATCCATGTGCTATTATTTGATAACTCGACTGTTTGTATGAGATTATCTCCCCTCTTTTCTGGTTCTTACAACGTTTTTGCAAATAAGGGGTCTCTGTGAATATTGATAGGTCACATTTAAGTGTCAATTTGAATATAGTTCAATGTGGAGTGTGAAGAACAATAATCAAAAGTTGATAGTAATGGCACTAGCTAGAATCGTAACACAATCTTATAGTTAACCAAAACCTCTGAACTTTAGGCAAGGATGAATCACTATTAATTTCCTGTAAATAAGAAAACACGCCAGGCTCCAACTATATTTTTCTGTTGCGCAAGATAGCCAAAGCTTATATTATATAGACTGAGTAAATGAAAAAAAGCACAGTATTTTGCGAGATGAATCTTCCTTGAGCTGTGAACAGTCCACGCGCGCAAGAAAAAGAGAAATATAGAAAGGAATTGTTAGTTCTCGCTGTTTTAAATTACCATTTATTACGACACATAAACCCAAGGAGAAGAAACGCGAGTGGAAGAGAACAGGGGTGAGAAGGCGAGTTGCAGGTCGCTGGAGAGAGAAGAAGACTTTTCTTTTATCTTGTGTGGGGTAGCCATCTTGTCTATCGTCGCATATATCGCGGTAAGCGCTACCGCGCAACGAGGAGAAGCTGCAGCAGGGGTAGCGCACCTAGCTTCTCTCCGTATCATTAAATCCTACCTCGGTCCCATCTTTCTTCCTTGCCGTTCCATAACTTTCTTTTTGCCGTCGTATTCAACTTTCCCGTTCTTTTTGCCCATCTTGCGGCACACCGTAACTTAATTCGTCGTCATAAGTACCGCGCAGTGTCGCTGGCGTAAGTGTCCGCCCGTACCCTGCCTCTTTCTACTTGCCTCGCGCGCGAGCGACGTCGCACATAGAGCAGAGTGTGGCGCGCGAGCTCGGATGAGGATGGAAGAACAGAGGGAGAGGTAACGATCATTACCTTCGCCATAGTGACAAGTGAGCTTTGGCGCAATCTCAGCCACGGCTGCGCGAAATAGCCGCAGATAAGACTGTCACGTCCATTTTTATTCCATGACGAATGGATCGCTCTATTCCCTCGTGATCGAGCGAGCCCTCCGCTTATTATAACGGCTCTGCCTCGACCGAGCGCGTTGTGAGCTGGACGGTGACGCGAGATCTTGCGCCTGAATTCTGCTTCGGATGCTGAATTCTTTATCAACATCTTGATAACCTTGGCACTTGTCATAGTGGATTTGATCGAAAGTTAATCCGAGATGTAGTGGCGAGATATTTTCTTTCTCGCGTGAGAAGAAGTTCTAAGCTTCTACGTTGATTAAACGCAGCAGCAATTACGTAAATTCCAGTGAAGTATGCGTGATCACCGGCAGAGCATCATTTGGTTATGGAACAACGCAGCCAGCACAAGAGCGTCGCTGCAGCACTGTATAGAAGGAATGAAATTGCGGACAATAAAGACTCATACTGTCGAAAAATTCTGAATAAATCACAAGATTTGATCTTAACAAAGCGAATATGAGAAAGTTCTCTCAGATTTATTAGTTACCACAGTGATCAAAGATAGTACTTTGTAGTCCCTTCATTGAGGTTGAGCAAAAACGTAACTCTGCATGGAATATTCAGGAGGAATATCATATTACGCACCGCTGCGCGTTTGGGCGATTTTAGTAGGAGGGGTTGATTGTAGCCCGAGCAAAGCGAGGAATCCAAAGCCCTCGTGCCCAAAAGCACCCATGCGAGCTAGGTCCGTATACTATTTTTTCGTCTCAGAGCGCGGAAACAACGAATCTTCCGATCCGGAGCAGACGGAAAGTTGGTGTTTCCGCGCACCTCGGCAGAAAAACGATGTCTATAGGTCACTTCTGGGCTAATACACCTTCAAGGGTAAACTGCAATTAACATTTTACGACGTAAATTCTGAAGAATCGTGCTCAAAGTTCGCCTTCTAGCCTTAAGTTTTTCAATTCGGGCATGATTCTTAGGTTTTAATAATTTAGAGCATTGTTCAATATTTTGTGATTGAGTCGAATGTTGTAGATGCATGTTATGTTTTCTACAAGAGAAACTGAAACAACGTTTCGGACATCTGACTATGTCCTATTACGAACGAGGGTCCCGGATTTTTCAATCGATGCATTCGAAAAAGTTGAGGGCTAGGAACTATCAGCATGGAGTTTGGCTTCTTGTGATTCTCTCGGACATAGAATCTCGCACAGATCTAGGCTCTTAATACCAGATCTCACTCCTTTTGCGTGCTCCTGTGAACATCGGCACGGGTCTTTGTCAACAAATATTCACGCATATTGGGAGTAAATCTCTGTGTTGAACTATATGGCAGTGGGGAGCTAATATGGTCGCTTCCAAATTGCTGTATACTCTCTAAATTTCTTCGCCTGATTTTGCGCAAAAATCAGTCGAAGAGATTTAGAGAGTAGACGGCTGCAAACCATAGTGGAATAAGTCCATTTGAAATTTTTCGAATTTCCATGGGTTCTCTATCATATGAGAGATCGAGGGTTGGTTTCTTCGGGGAAATTCTTTCAATGATATTCAGGTAAATGATGAGTTCGTATGATGTCCAAGGAGTTTTCCTGATGGATCATCTAAGGATTTAGTAGTTTTCAAAGACCCAACTTGTTTTTCCAAAAATCTAAAGTGAACTCATTCCAATCTGGTTTGCAGACGTCCATATGTTGATCAAATACTAGACCAATATGGTCGCAGCTGAAAATGGAATTTAGTCCCAATAGCACGAGAGGCATCGAGCCCAGTCTTGCTGGGAGTGAGTTGAGTGGATCAACTCATCCCCAAACTCGGTCAACAAGGCGATTAATTTCGTCAGTACAATCTCAGCGGTCCGATGTGTTTTTCTGAAGGATGCTCTTGACTGGTTACAAGAATATTGGCATACTCTCTTCGCACGAATCATTGAGATTGTCTAATGAATCGTTCAGAATCAACTCCTTCCAATGATTGCATCAGTAGAGTCACTTCGAGCCACTTCAGTATTAATTTGATGATCTTTATTTTGCAAATTCCAGACTACATGTCGATAATAGTACTGTTAACCGGGATTAGTTTGGAACTTTTTCCAATTTTTTCGTCGTCGTTTCTCTTGTAGCTCGTAAATGCACTCAAAAATGCAACTATTGAACAAACCTATTTTTGACTATACCATTCGAAAGCTTAAAACTTCCGCTTTCAATTGGCGCTAAATAGATCTTGATTGGACATTCTGGGTCAGGGTTATGAGTATTTGAAGGGGTGTTACAAAGCTATATCCCTGCTCAGACAACTTTGAAACAGTAGAAGTTTTATGGACGGCTCCGAACCAGAACGGTGTAATTACATTTTGGATTTTCGAAAAAAACATTTTGGGTCTTGGGATTCTTAGTACTTTAGACGCTACTGAGGCTGGTAACCATCTTTCGGAATAATTCTTCAAAATCATACAGATGGGCTATTCATCAATGCAATTCTGTAGGAATTATCCTGAAAGATAATAACCAGCCCGAGAGGCATCCAAAATACTGACTCGGTTTTTCAAAAAGGTAATATTGCATAGATATAATTACATATACATATACATATAATTATGCCTTCTAGTCCAGAGCTGTCCATATGGTGAAAGGTGTATTCAAGTGACAGCGTTGACTAACCTAGAATTTGCAAAATATATTGATCTATTATTGTCCTTATTCAATCATTAGGTCAGGAAAAATGCATTGACTGAAGATTGTCCAAGGTCTTAAACGTCATTGATTAGAAAAAAAGATCCAGGCTTTTTGGTATTTTTTTCCCTCTTCACTATACAATCACAAGTTATGAAGCCAATCCAGAAGCCTCTCCCGCACCAGTACAACCTCGTCTTCATCCCGGTGTTTTTTATTATGCGTTCTGAAGGCGCACCACTGACTTTACTTACTCGAAGTATACCCACAGCCTGGATGAAGCCGAGGTCGTATAAAGGCTCCGAAAATATCCCGATAATACCCCGCTGCGAGGATACGGTATTACATGGGAGCGTGTTTTTTTCCGCGCTCCCGCGCGCATCTCCTCAGCCCACGCGCGGATGTTTCTGTTTGCCGGACCGGCAGCTCGGCGCTGCCGCCCGTTGGCCCGGCTCTTTCATAACGTATCGGCCGGCAGCTCGTCTATGTGGAAATGCGATCACTTAGAGTCGGTCTCGAGTATAATTTGGAGCAGCCACCCGCTCTTGCTGGCCCTCTCGCTCCCCCCGCCAGTCGGCCTTGCCCAAGCTCGTATATTTTTTATTATCTCAGCACGCTCGAGTCGGGTCTGCGGGGGGCGGTTTGGATGGCTGACCAGCCGACCGCCGCCTTCCTTCCGCGCCGCTTTCCTCTTTCTCCGCCGCGGCCCTCGCATCCGGAGTCAAAGATCGGGAGTGGAAAAGATAGTGGAAGGCCGACTCCTGGGCTGCATCTGGAGCGCGCTCGGAGCCGGGGGAGGACGCGGGCATCGAGCTCTCCCGGGCGCGCGGAAGCGGCGGAGCGTCCGTCTCATTGGACGCCGCAACGGAAGTGGCTCGCGGCGACACACACCCGGTCAGTGGCGCTCGCCTCATGTTTTTACATCGGAGCTGCCCTTTCATTGCGCCCTGTTGGCTCGCTTGCGCAAAGTGCGCGGCCCCACCTCCCTCGCTCCTGAGCATCGATTCGCAGTGCGGGCGCAAAGCTTCTTCCGCCTTCGCGAACGTCTTCGCCTCGTCGCTGTCTCTTTTTCCTCTATATTTCTACGACGGCAACTGGACGCCCAGCCCAACTATAGAGTGTGCGACTCCTCTACGCGACTCGAAAACTCGACGAGGCGTAATGGCCAAATCATGCGGGATCATACGAGTGCTCGAGAGCGACGCGCTCGAATGGCCGGCGGCCGTTAGCTCCCAATATACTTTGTCGATCTTGGACTCTCTTACCTCGACTTCCACTCCGCGTGTGGACAGCTTCTCTCTCCGAGTCGTCCTTGATCGCTCGTCTCTTTCACGTACCTTTGACGCTCAAGCCATCTTCTGAGTATCCGTTGGCAGAAAAAAGCAATCGCTTTCGGATCAACTCCAGTAATGGTGCTACGCAGCGAGGTATAATGGGAATAGAGGGGCTTTGAGCATTCGTCTCTCAACGTATGTCGGTCAACGAGATTTACTCCGCAACGTGGTCGCAATGTCATGTCGTGGATTCACAATCAACCGCTTGGAATTTTGTCCTCATATTGTGATCTGAATAAGAATTTATGGTACCATATAGTCAGCTTATTGCGAATCTTTTTTTTTACAGCAGTTCACAATACATTTTATTGTTCGCGTCTCATATTTCTGAGAGTGTACTTTCCATCTTGAGAGAATTTTTTAGCTCATCAAACAGAGCAGCACAACTCGAAAGATTCGTATTGGTGAACCGAGTTCCACCCGAAAGACATCGCAGCGATATATTTACGAACGAGCTTGTAGATGAGTCGGTTCTCGTGGGCCCCATCATCTATCATAGAGATGAATTCCTGCGGGATGAAGTGTTTCGCTGGCTACGCCCGGTCGCAAGCTCTTCTCGCTCTCGTGCTTTCCGACTGCGCGCGTAATGAACGGATCCGAGTCGAGTATCGGCGCAAACTTAATTGAATCTGAAAACTGCCGTGGCCTGGGCTCCGAAAAAGGGGTGCTTCCGGGGCGCCGGTTCTGTCTCTCTTCAGCTCGCGCTCGTCTGCGAGCTTTATTAAATTCGGGCCGAGGCGGCGCGGCGGTAGGCGGGGGGTAGTGCAGGTTCCAGGGAGGCCGCACCGCTCGGCCGGGTGCTCGAGCGCGCTCAAGGGGGCATCGGAGGAGGAGTGCGACGACTCCGCGACGGAGCGACGACGGGAAGGAGGACTAGAGTAGCTCGGCGAGCTCGGGTCCGAGCGAGCGAGAGGGAGCGCGCGTGCATCTGGGAGGAGGCGCGCTCGAGCCCGGCCTGGCCCGAGGATTGGTCGCTCGCGGCCGCGGGGGGTGGCTCTTCCTAGTTGGCCTCGCTAGCGCGCGCCTCGCTGCGCTATTTATACACGGGTCGCGCTCCTAGGCGGCCCTGCCCCCCCGGCCCAAGACTTCATTATGCGTTGACCTAAGAAAATCAGCCACCCGCTCTGTGTTGGCTCTTGGGCGGGCGGCACCCTCTCGCCGCGGCCGGGGTCTAGGGGGGCGAGGGCCGAACCGCAGCCACCGCAGCGCAGACTATATTGCTCGCGGTGGCGAGAGACCAGGTGCTGCAGCGGCGGGGGCCGGGGGGCGCCGCGCGTCGCTCTCGCAAGGATCCGCGGGGCGGGACGCGGGGCAGAGCTCATCGCTTATGGATACTGATGACTCGCGCAATGAACTCAGACCTCCTGCGAGCGCTCGCGCAGCAGCGACAAGGGCCAGGCTCTCCGCTCTCATCTGGCGCTGCTCTCTCCCTCTCGCTCTCGCTCTTGCTCAGCCTCCCGATTCCTCTCGTCTCTTCTTATTCTTCTTCTTCCTCTTCTGCAGCCCTGCCCCTCTGGCTGCAGCCTCGTCCGGGCACTGCGCCAGCACCCTCTTTTGCTCGATTTCTCGCTCCTCTTGCTCGTCTCCTCTCTCTCTCTCTCTGATGCTGCGCTGCGGTGGCTGCCTCGGTCTCGGGCTCTGCCCTGGCTCCTCCGCCTCCACCCGTTACGTCAACAAGCAGCACTCAATAACGTTTTCCTTCCACGGTGATCCCCCGACAGACAAAAGGAAAAACTGTATTCTTTATCGCATCTTGCCGCTGCTGAATCTCCATCGAATAACCCCAGTCTCCCTCAGCCCTCCTCTCTTCATTGTAAATATAGGTATCTTTGATTGCAAAGCTCGCCTGCCACGCTTGAATTCCTCCGTTCCACACGCAACTCGTTGATTTTCAGCGTACTCGTCACATCGTGAAACCTCCGCGACGCGGGATGGAATTCGTCCTCCTACCCGAGCGCGCAAACACCGCATAGGGAATTCAGAGTGAAGGATGATGGGAGGTTGATTTTTCCTCATCGTCTTGACTACTTCTCGTTGTAATATTCGACCAATCGAATGTGCAAATATCTTTAAGAAAACACTGTCATCGTTGGGAAATTCACATAGTAGTTTAATTTTGATTCTCAATATTAAAGAATTAATGGCATATCTTCGGGTTACCATCGGGTTATGAGATGTTGGAAATATATCTACGTAGGAGACTCAAGAGGGAACATGTTCGACTTTGTGTGTTTAAGGAAAGGCGCACCCCTAATTTTTCTGTCGGACTATAGTCCCATTTTTTGTGAACCGAAGTGCCTATACTTGAAGTACGAGATTCTTTCTCAACTCGAGAAATGTAGTTTATTTCGAAAAATATCATCAATCTTTTTTTGTTTGGTTTGAAAAGATCTACAAGAAAATTAAGTGAAACCCCGAGTCGGCGATGTTATTCAAATTATCGGCAAAAACAGAGAGTTAGAATAAAATGACTCGATCGCAGGAGATTCTATAAGAATGCTGAATAAAACTCTATCAGTTTTTCCTGCCAATTTATTACACCTTAGAGTGCGACATTTCGACTGCTTTTCATGCAGCCCTCTTCAAGCTAAAAACATACAGATACATAGAACAAATTCTCACATATGCAATACAGATAAAAATTACATTACATACCACAAAATTGTTGTGTTCACATAAAAACAGAGAGTATATAGAATCAAGTAACTTGCTCACCATATCTCCAGATAGATGCATCGTTCATATTCACTGAATAGAAAGTTGGATACGGATCTTCTCGTAAGCGATACAGATTCGCTGTATGCGATTTTGAAAGGATATCGTTTATTTTGAAACATTAGTCAGAATGTGCAGTTTTGTGGTGTTCGTGTCACTTGTCATGGGTCAACGACAAAATTTCCTTTCATTTTGAATTCCGTGAAATTAGGTGTGTGTTGTAGGTGTAGAGTTCACAATCCTATACGTACGCGGAAAATTCTGATAGATGGATAAGAATGATGAGTAAAGAGTTTTTTGCACAGAAACATTCCTCCAGGTATGACCATTCTCTGGGAATGCATAGAAGGAGTCTAGAAGGACTTTGGAAGATCTCTGGCAATCCAGTGTAGGCTGTGAATGGAGGTGATGGTATTGAATCGTGAGAGAAAAAATCATGAAAGACGAAAAGTACTCAAAACTTCTTCTTCTTCTTCTCCTTTATCTTCGATTTTGCGGCTGCGGGCTGCTGCCCTCTAGCCGTTACCAGTTAACGTCTTCAAAATTTCAATTTTCTTTTCTTACCCTATCCTCTCACAAGGAACATAAGTCCAGGAGGGTCTCTCACACAAATGGGTTTATGCGATGTTCAATTGAACACCGATAACTTCCATCATAACTTGATCCACGGGTATCGTGATCGCCGTATCAAGTTCTTCCTATCTTTCCCCGCCTTCCTGCGTCTAACAGTTCCTATTCCTTCATGATTTCAAAAATAAGTTTCGACTCTTCATTCCTCCGTTAATTAATGGAATAAAAAATCATAAATTGAGAGATGCTTTTGGCCTTATTCGTGATTCTCATTTCGATGGAGTCCACCAATTGTTACGAGGAAATTCGCGAAATTCTAGGAATTCCATAGTTTCACTCCTGGAAAACCTAAGGAAATCCTTGAAATTTGTCCAAGATTTTGAGTGGGAACCCTGAATCTACTGAAACACAGAGAATCTTTTTTGACAGTGATGGATTGACTTCCAGTTTAATTCATGGAGGGAGACTCAAAGTTCAGAAAGAAGATATTTCTATGGTTACATTCCGAACTCAGCGTATGACTCGCGCGCAAAACACAGTCAGTCGTACTCAGCCTCTAAATTCGCCCAACTCAAATACCAACTCAAAATTGGGTTTATTGAATAAATAGCTTGCGTTCGCGTAGATTTGAAGATACTTGAGTCCGTATTGGCTTCATTTGGATACCGCTCAGATAATCGAATGATGATTGAGTGGATTCGATTGAGTGATAATGTGCACCCGCTAGTAAACCTACGGAAAAAGTTCGATTCCGATTCCATAGACTTGAAAAAAATTTTATTCCGGCCAGTCTCTGAAATATGATCGAGAGGCTTTAGGCGATGTTTTATCATGCTGAATCATTGATTAACTATAAGACTGGGAGATCGAGCATCGAGTTTTGATTCTCTCTGACTAGAAGACACCATAGCCTTCGGGTGATGGATTTGGCTGAAAATTTACAGATATCTTCTATTCTATGAAAAAATGAAAGTTTTAGAACATAAAGTTTTAGAACATAAGTTCATAAGAACATACATCCCAAAGTTTTAGAACATGAGGCTTATGCAAAGAATCAGTTTGGTTCCATAAATGTTGCTTGGCACACTCAACACTGAAATACATACAAATCAATATCTTCAAGTGACCAGAAAATATTCCCAAAGATTCCCTATGAGCATAGAATAAGGCAAGAGCGAGCAGAGAAAGGAGATTATGCCATAAAATGGAATGAATCATTGAATAACAGCCCATGAATACTGTAGTTTCGAATGAATTTTTGACCTGCCTGCCAAGACTAATTTTTATACTTTCGGTCTATAATAAGCTTCAGATTGATGATGGTTCTCAAGTAGAGTTTTTACTCTAGCTCATGAACTAGTTATAGAGGAATTAGCATTTGTTGCATCAAGAGATTTCAACGAAAGTAAAAATTCTTGAAATTCTCATGGGGCTATGAGTGACCTATAAATCCAGCTGTGACTTACCCAATTGTTTTGAAACAGACTCTCCAACAATCTGAAGCTTATTCTAGACCACAAGTATGAAAATTAGTGTTAGCAGCATGACAAAAATTCATTCGAAGGTACAGTATTCATGGTCTGTTATTCGATGATCCATCTATTTTATGAAATAATCTCCTTCCTCTGCTGGCTCTTGCCTCATCCTATGCAGATGGAAAATCTTTGTGAATATTCTCTGGTCACTTGAAGATATTGATTTGTACGTATTTCAGTGTTGAGTGTGCCAAGCAACATTTATGGAACCAAACTGATGCTTCGCGTAAGCCTGATTATCTTCATTTTGCTCAAAAAACACTCAATTTTTGCTATTTTCTAATTGGTGTAGCTCAGAATGCTTGAGCGTTAGGGTCTAAAACTTTGGGAACTTCATTTTCTCATAGGATAGAAGACATTTGTAAATTTTCAGCCAAATCCATCACCCGAAGGTCATGGTGTCTCCTAGTGAGTGGAGATGATTCCGAAAAACACGCTGGGTGCATAAAAATTGGCTTGTTTGGGCTATTTTAAGAAAGTGATCAATAGTTAGATTTAACTCTGAACGTTCTTTGAAATTGAAGACAAAATGCATATCACGATGGATCTCTTCTATTTTCGAGCATTAGTATATTTGAGTACTCGTATATTTTGAGCATAAAGACGGTTGCTACCAAGAAGCAATTAAATCGCGCCCGATCCTCACAAGTACAAATTCCAGTCAAAGAGTAGTCAATTTTCCTGATACAAAATATTCATGCCATCGCTCATGGATCTCGTATTTTCGATAGCCATATTCTATCGTTGAGTCACTCCCTCCGCGTACGCAGGCCAAGTAAAGCGCCCTCCATCATAGTTTGGGTACAATATTTCTCATATATTCCCTCGGCTCGGTCGAGCGTCTGACTATTCGTTTCTATTACCCCGTGATAACGCGGTCGCGAGATTTATTTTCACTCGGTGGATACTTTTTATGGGTCCGCGCGTGTTACAGACGAGCGTAACCGAGAGCCTCTCCTGCAACGACCGGGGAGAAGAAGACGGAAAAAAATTCTGACAGCGGGGGCGCGGAGAGCCAAAGAGCCGCAGTGTGCCTATACGTTGCTCGAAACTCGTCCGAGCTTACGTTGATAGGCTCTAGCGTGTATATATTCGCGTGGACACTCAGTTGGCATTGCGAGACGGGGCGCACGCGGCCAAGCGCCGTCCGAGGACTACTGCTCGCATAATAAACCCATAAACACCCTCGCGCGAGCGCTCGCCCCAATACATAAAATGTCGAGCACATATACAGGCTAGCGCGCCCGGGACCGCTGCTTTTACCGCGACCACCGCCTCCTTATTATACGCCCGCTCGCGCCTGCCGCAGCCTGGCCTTAGGTACGTACTCGGACCAAGACTCCAGCCTACATTCGCTGTATGCGAGCAGAGCCGACAGCGCGACGCGGACGCCTACAGCTGACCCCATACATTCAGGCCCGCTCGCACGAGTTGGCCATCTCCCTGTGGATTTCATTACGGATATCGCTCGCGCCCCCGCAGATTTCCTCGTCATAGATTGGTTTCGTCGCTATTCTTGTTTCTCTGCCGTTGCCACAATTACCGACGTGTGACGCTCTTTTCGCGCTGGCCGTGCGTTGGAGCGGCTTCGTTAGCGACGCACGCGCGTCTTTTTTCACCACTCTAATCTCAGAGGGGTAATTCTTCATCTGATTCCTTGTTTTTCTCCCCCTCACATTCTCGGACCAATTATGACTGGATCTACGTCTATGACATCGAGTTAGAATAGTTTTGATCTGTCACCGGTAGAAGGCCCACAACCTGTCGAGGTAAGACATCATGTGGGAATAATATGTTGAATAACTATTTCGGAGGTGCCTATGCAACGAAGTTATTGAGAGCTATTCAAGAACATGATGCTAATCATATTTAGAAGTGATTGTGACTCTTTTCTCGATTACCATTCTTCTTTAATAGATACGTCGTCCTGTCTGTATTTAGATGAGGACAAACATTTTTTAAGTAGTCATACCAACATATGAGGAGTTTTTTTTATTGATAATTGAAAGAACTACGAAAAAAATCTGTTTGAAAGTATGAAATAAAAATGATTGATGATTTACACTTATCCTCGATAAAACTAAATTTTTCCCTGCCTTTCACTCACTTCAGCTCGTGACCGGTGGACATCCATCACGATTCATTCTAGAGCTTACTTGTCAATAATTCTGAAAAGAAGTATCAAGACGGAAGAAACTGAACAGAATTTTGAAGCTTAGCACTCTCTAAATTCCTTCGAGTGACTAGGAGTGAAAAGTCACTCGATAAGTCATTCCTCATATACTGTGAGTCATACCTCGAATATAAGCTGTAGAAATTTTTTGGCAGATCTAGAAATGTGAGCCACTCCTCCGAAAGTAAGGCGTACTTGAAGTTGAGCCATACACTGTAAAAAATTGGTTGAAAATTCAACCAGAAGTGACAACCACCTGGTTCAAAATTCAACCAACTGATTGAAAATTCAATGAGTGGTGGGAGGAAATTTTCAACCACTGGTTGAAAAAATACCTCAACCATGTGGGTGAATTTTCAACCACTGGTTGAAGTTTTTTTGTCAACCACTGACTCCAATTTTTTTGTCAACCACTGGTTGAAATTCCAATTACGTGGGTGACATTTCACCCCGGCGTTTGAATACTTATCGAGGACGGAGAAAAAAAACTCGCGTAGCGCTCGAAGTGCACTCAAGGCGAATATAAGCAACCACTGGTTAACAAAGAAACTTCAATTAACGGTTGAAAAAAAAAGTTCAACCAGTGGTTGAAAATTCAAAGAAAACTCGTTTTGGCGGCGGCCATATTGGCCCATTTGATTAACATGTAGTTCGTTTGGGATGCGGCCATGTTGGCTCTCCGCTGCCATCTAATTTAAGACGGAGTTTACTTCCCAAAACACAATATTCTTGCTCAGTTGTCACAAAAAAGGAGTGGAGGGCATGTCGATGCCTCGCACCCCACGTAAAAAATATATTCTTCAATTTTTTCGAGCACTTCTTTAATTAGAGTAAAAATACGAGCTCACGAGTGTCTGATATTGTTTAACAAGTTTACTTCAAAAATAACATTCTTCAAAGCCAGAGTGCATTCTTCTGCTATTTCTTGCTCTCTAAATTCCTTCGAGTGAGTAGGAGTGAAAAGTCATCTCAGTCAGTAATGATTCGCAATATGCAACTTTTCGCATGCCTACGCCGCTATTGGGCACATTCCGAGCCCGCGTGATAAAAAATAGTCTTCCTCATTCCACTCGCGAGACAATAATATCAGCAAAATGACACCCAACGGCTGCTTCGAGAATTACTGAGTTTCACAATATCTTTAGGGGAACGATCGACATCTTATCACAGCGAGAGCGATCGGGCCTTGATGTGGCTTGGCATTTCATGAATATGTATCGTGGCGTTGCTCGTCTCGACGGTGCCAATGTCTGAGCGTGGTGCCAAGGTGCGTACATACTCTTGCAAGTACGCCTGCTTCAGTTTCATTGCGCGCGAGAATCTCCATGTGCGCTCCGTTTCATCGAAGCTACACAAGTATGCATTGCCTCAAGTTAGCGAGCACTTATGATCCTCCAACTGGGCGTTCGAATCGTGGGTAACATAAAAGAACTACAGGTCTATATGCAACTCGCGTATCGCAGAGACGACCTTGTTGCCGTTGCGATGCACGAGTTGAATAAAATATATTCCCGAGCCGTTTAACTTCCTCATCGTCACTAGCATCCTTGAGTCCAGCCAGGTATGCTTCTTTCTGCCGACTCGATCCCTGGTCTTTTGGCAAATTGCGGAGCATTCCAGTACCAGCATCTCGTAGTTGGGACGCGTCGCTTGTCTTGCAGCGTGTATAAAAACGTGGCAATAGACGCATGCTGCTGTCTGCTGAGAAATGAAGCCACTTTAATGCAACCTTTGTAGTTTGAGACCGAGCTCGCGCGCGACTTAAGTGAGTAAGTGAGTAAGTTAGCGAGTGAGTAAGCAGCGGCGGTGGCTCTCATCACGAAAACAAACAGCCACCCGCGTAGCTCGTTGCCGGCACGCGCTCTCCCACCGCCCGATATGAATTAAACATGCTGATTAATAATTAACAAGTCGCGCGCAAGCGGGCTGGAGGGCTTTCTCAAGCCGAGCAGCGCCGCCACTGGCATCTTGTTCGGCTCGCTCCTCTCTCGCGCTCGCGTGAGATCGGCCCTGGCGCAAAGCGCCCGCAGTGCAGCGAGCTCGAGTTGCGCCCACCGCGCCCTGAGCATACTTATCTACTTGGCCTCTCTGAGATTTTGGCGCCGAAAGCTCCTCCTGCAGCTTCCTCCTTGTCGATGTCGTCGTTGCGGTGTTCGAGTGAGAGATGCTGCCAACAGAAGCGGTGTAGGCCACGCTTGCTCCGATTACTTATGCAGCGCCGCTGGGCTGTGACTAGTACACGCGCGCGATCCTGAATACATTGTGTACTATGCACTGGCAGTAGTTTTGCTTATAACAAGTATTCTGTTTCGTGCATTTTTTGTATTATAACGTCGATTTGCATTTCACACGCCATTGATTCTACATTCCTGCCTCACGTGGTATAAAATGTACCTCCAGTCAGCCTCCTTCCCCCTCTTTCATTCTCAAGACCGTCAAGAATCGCGGAGAGCCCTGAAATACGCAATTCCTCGATTTGAAGAAGATATTTTATGGTGAAACGGAATTTGACATCCGGTGAAATCTGAAAATTCTATGTTCAATTACATTCTTACCTTATATGGGCTTAAATTACCATCACCTGTCATTTAGGGCCTTTCCCACAGACGTAAGGATCTCTACAGATAAGCCTTCAATCGCTCAATGTTCCGGGTGATTGCAGTTTGATTTTGACGTAATATTCCAATATTCCTTTTGAGTCTTGAGTTTTTATCTCAGAACTCTTATTTTTGACTTATGATTCTATAAAGGAATGAATGATTGCATACTTTTTTGTCCGAGGTTGCTATTATAGGTGAGGTATGCTCATGACTCGTTAAGAAGTCAAATAACAAGAGTTCTGGGGTTCCAATCAAAATTGGCCTAAAATCGACCCCGAAAATAGGGATTAGGGTCGAATTCTAAAATATCGTCGGAATGGTTCTTCAAGAACAAACATCTTTAATCCCAAACGATCATTGATTGAGGGTTTTCTCACAGAAAAACCGAAAGCGGATCTTACACCTCTATAAGGATTTTGCATCCCGGTGACAATTGGAATCACTTCGACTCATGGTTAGTAGACTTATGCACGTAAAAGTTGATTGATTCGTCTCTTCAAAGCCCGGAGTCAGAGTTAGGATTCCTTGTTTCGAGAATTTTGTCTTTTCAATTTTCGGAAAATGAACCCCAAGGCCACATTTCGTGTCATTATCCAACATCTCCCTTAGATCAAGGAAACACGTCTTTCGGGGTCTCTTGTGATCACCGACTCTATCGATTATAATGAGGAATAAGGCACGACTGACTCTTCAGTTCAATCCTATGTCTAACTTGGTTCACTAAGGTCTTGACTCTTATGAGCAACTCGAAGAAAACTGTTCCTCGCTGCTGAACAAGAGTCTGCAATTTGCGGGTAGATATTTGTTTCACAGATGCGTCATGCATTAACTTCTCGTCCTATTTGTTGTCTTACGACGGAATATTTTCCAAGTTGAATTGTTCGCTATTGGCATACATACATGATATTACCAATCTTCGGGCACGTGCTCGCTCTATCCTGGCGAAGCACTGTCATAGTGTTATACGATGTTATCGAATATTCTTGTCCTGTGCGTGAACTTCAACTCACTAGGAAAGTGTCAGGCATCCGAATACCGGATTTGGTTGAAACTTTGAGAATAGTCTCCTTTTAGTACCAAAAAATTATATTCAGAGCTGCAGAGTTTAACGCCCCATAGTTTTCGAAATATGATTCAGAATCTTACAAGGGGAGTATCAACCTTGCGGATCACGGATTTGGCCCAAACTCTGGGAATCATCTTGTTTTGGTGAGAAATGAAGATATCCCAGAGGGTTT
>JAPYYZ010001715.1:0-20121 GCA_030522705.1 Eretmocerus eremicus | reverse complement strand
TCTAAAGAAGAGATCAAAGTTGAGGTACGTTAAGGATTTGGGTCGATAGCTCCATTCCCTGGCGAGAAAAACGACATTTTCGCGCCGGGTCAGATTGACGGGTGAAACTTTTTTCTTTCTAACCAGAACTCTTTTCCCATTCTGGGATGTTGAAAAATGAGCATCCCCCAGGTTTTTGGGGTTGGAAGAAATTTTGGTCCGTCTTAGTACCATATCAGTCACATTGCGAGAAAATCAAAAACAGGAACCTTCCCTCGTATTGTGCTCATATTTTTCGACGACCTGGACCGATTCCAACTTTTCAAAAAGCATCTGGAAGGTGGTTCAAAAACCTATCAAATTATGGATTGGAAAATTCATTTTGGGTCCTTTACATGGTCTCATAGTCTATAATACACGGAGATTATGTTTTCTCCAATATTTTTTCTGACGTTAGAATTGAAGAAAATGTCTTTCCATTTTCTTCCGATTTGTAAGATAGTGAACTACCTACAGATCGATTTTTGGAGAGTTCTTTGCATGCTAGAAGGTTAGGCTCGCTTTTGAGCTCGGTAGAACCCCGCAATATCGAGTTTCTCCATCATTTTGTTGCTCAAACTAGTTGACATGAAAGAAGAATTGTTTTCGGCACAGTCCTGCCATGAGAGGTGTTCGAAACAGGGTTGGAACATTTTAAAAGCACCTTGCAACTCAGTAAATGAAATTTTCAGCGCAGAAGCAAGAACTCACAGCTCTGACAGTATATGTGGCTCATATCCAATACGATTACCAACAAAATGAGCCAAGCTAGACTCGATTTGATGGAGTAGAACCGGAGATATAGCCGTCACAAAATGTTAGTATTTTGTTTGTACGTAATACGACTCATCAACTACTCGTCAACTACGACCATTCAACTTACCTCATACGTAAGTTGATCCACTCATTTCTCTCCCAGTATTATTATTCGTGTTAATTACAACCTTCATGTGATGATTGAGCATGAATAAAGTATTTAAAATTAGCTCACACAGTCATTTTCTGTTCTTAACAATTTCCCTGCTACTGCGTCCATCAAAAATGTTAAACAATTGTTGATTATACATTCACCAATGTAGTGAAATACGTGTGCAGAGTTTGAAGTATGGGCTCGCACAGAAATAAAAAAATGTCTATCTCGAATTTTAAAAGTTAGGCGGATTATCCCATAAATGTATATGAGTACATCTATATGCACCCCCTCTTTATTTATTGCCCCATGATTTATTTTATTTCATTTCTTATTAACGTATCATCAAGCTCTTTTCGAGGACATTTTCCGGGGACTATAGTTTTAGATGGGTTCCGAATCATTAAAGCCACCGAAAGGCACTGATGAAAATTCACCGGGGTGTCTGCCGGGATTCGAACCCTGGCCTTCTGCGTTGAGGGCCACGACCTTATCTACTGGGCCGCGGTGGCTTCATGCTGTTAAGGAGTGATATGTGGATAAGGTAGATAACTGTGGAAATACGATAAGAGCCCGCGTCGTATTCAAATCCCCGTTTGTACTATGGTCATTCAGGTGGCAGCGTAATTGATTAATAAATGAACCTGCTTGCGCCTGTTAAGGATATCTGGAATCCATCAACATCAACTCCACGAGCTGTCGCCAATTCAAACTCGCCACCGCCGAAAACAGCAGCAACGCCCCCGCACTCATCTAGCAACGAGTTCGAGGGAGACAACGAGACCAGAGGGCCGCCATCAGATCCACGCCGAGGATCCGGAGCACCGCCGCTCGCCAGAGCAACACGAGCTGGCCCCGCGTTCAGATCTCATTTCAAGCGCTTCTCGCTTATCTGATTTCGTAGAGTCTTTGAATCTTTCGCATTAACAATATACGGTCTTTTAGTTATTCTATACTTGTGTGTACATACAGCTCATTCACCCTCCTCCCTACTCACGTCGGCGAAACAAGGTAAAATCGAGCATAAGCTCTTTCTTTTACGCATGGACCTGTCGAGATGAACTTATTCATTACGTCCGAGTCCAATCAAATGATCCAGTGCCGAAATCTGCAATATGCCTAGAAGTGAGGACGTAACAATGCCACTGATTCATGTAGTTCAAGTGTGACACTGCATCGCATCCATTCCTGATTTGCTGCTTTTTACAAGGAGATCTTGAATGGAATAGTGGCAGAGCTCCTGAGAAAACTGTGATATAGTACTTCGAAGGAAATTCCATGTCTCACAAGTGTGCGGCCAGGCATAATGATTATGTGAGCGTTCGGGAAATATTTTACCTAATTTTCTCAAATCAATGCAGAATAATAATTTCAATATTATCGCTTTTATATCCAAGTCTTGCTGCTTAAATGTTCTGATAATTGAGTTCATCTATAGCTATCAATGAGCATATAACTAGGTACTTTCGCGTTGCTTACGCCACATGCTATAGCTCAAAGGGATTTGAGCGTCAGATTCTGCGGCATCAAATTTCACCTCATGGTGCCAAGAGGATACGATTCCCAGAGTTTCAGCTGAATTCGTGACCCGAACTCTACATACTCCTCTTGTAAGTAACATTTTCTCAAACTGTGACTTTCAGAGATGAACCTATAGAGTGGCAAACTTGGAAGAGGCGAAAAGAATAGGCGACGGGCGAGAGGTCCCGTGATCGAGGATTCTCAATCATATTTCACATCTCACCTGTGCAGATTTTCTTCAGAGCATCGACAATGAATATGCTGATTACTCTATCGTTTCATGGGGAACTTGGGAGATCCACCATTTGATTATGAAGGCGTTGGTTTTCTGATAAAAGAAACGGTTTAAGTGATTCTCCATCGTCTGGATTAAATCTTGGCAGGATTTTCTTGAAATCAAGCAGAGCCAAGAAAATGCTGTTTCTATAATAGAAAAACATTCGCATTCTCACCTTAGTTTTTTGCCTGTAGCTATTCTATGTATAATGAGGGGTATTCCTCTCAATACATAACTCAAAAATCCAGCATTCTTTCGATGTTCTTCTCTGGCGCCTCACTCAACTCTGTATTAAATTCGGTATCAGTCAATATCTAGAGTTTGGGAGTGATTGAGGGCCATGCAAAGGTTATAACGAGAATTCACATGAAAACTTGGAGAAGCAGCAGCAGTGAATTAGTACTCCTCATAATTAGATACTATCAAGGATTTGAAAGAGATTCATGCGTTATAGTTAAACTACTTGTGGACTGGTAGAATAGAAACGAGAGGTTGAGATTTACACTGTATTGCTCGTGATGCGTATCGTACATACGCTCATATCTTGCTCTAAAGCTAACGACAATTATCATAACAATACTTGCCATATTCATGAGCACATAGTCAAAATAAATATCAATCAAAGTTAATTAGTACAAGGTTGAGTTAACAAGTTGTCTTGACTATAAATTCTGGAAACTGACATGTGTCATAATATACCTTGTCACCTCGTAATCATATTTACGAAATACCTCATAATTTTCAAAGTAATGATTCCGGGAGGTAATATTACGCTCTTGAATATCTCAATCCTAATCCGAAATTCCGTTCTTGCGGTCAAAATTGAGAGATCAAAGTATTCATCAACAAAAAAGCCATAGCTACTATTTATTCTTCTACAACTTGCGATTATATATGAGTAGATTTGAAAAACTATACGAAATGTTTGATGAAACAAGATTGTGAAATCTAGTTCTTCCTCATACTCCCTCCCCGACATTCCACCTGTGCAGACATCTTCAAAACACTAACAGCAATTACTTCGACTTCTTCTTATTTCTTCGAGAGCGCAAAGCGACTAAATGGTTGTGGAAGCGTTCCTCCGATGAGATGGTCTGAATTTCAATATCTTGTCCTTCATACGAGTTGATCCTGCGCATCATATTTTTGGGATCAAGAAGGCCCGGCGAGACGCTGTTCCTAATAATTTATCAGAAAGAAACTGCGTGACTATCTTGATGAGCTCATGAAAGAGTCTCAATGGGCGTGAATGCATTCTCGCGATTTAATGGGAATTAATAGACGTTCTCAAAATTCTAATCGAACAGATTGGAAATTCAATGGGATTCAATCTTTGAATGGGACTGAATCTTGATTCACATAATTTTATCGTTATAATTTCAATAGGATTCAATGGGTTATGGAGATTTGATGGCAATAAATGGACGATCGCGAAAATCTGATGGTGAAAATATTTATAATTGAATAGGATTGAATCGGAATTTGCGCATTTCATGTTCAGAGGCTTGTGACATGGCCAGGATTCGTTCTCCAGGTGCGGTGGACGTCAATAAGTGATTCGGATATTCTCATCAGATACCGTATATTGGTGATTCCTACTTATTCCTATTTGTTCCCATAAATTCGGCATATGCTATTCAGTTATAGGAACTAATAGATTCTTCCCACTACCCTACGGTATCTGATGAGAATATCCGAATCATTCATTGACATCCACCGCACCCGGAGAACGAATCTTGGCCATGTCACAAGCCCCTGAACATGAAGTACGCAAATTCCGATTCAATCCTATTCAACCATAAATATTTTCTGTATCAGATTTTCGCGATCGTCCATTCATATCCATCAAATCTCCATAATCCATTGAATCCTACTGAAATTATAACGATAAAAATATGTGAATCAAGATTCAATCCCATTCAAAGATTGGATCCCATTGAATTTCCAACTTGTTCGATTAGAATTTTGAGAACGTCTATTGATTCCCATTAAATTGCGAAAATGCATTCACGCCCATCGAAACTCTTTCATGAGAATTTCGTAAAGACCCATTTAATCCTATTGAAAAAATTGAATCCCATTCAATCAAAGACACCAAAAGAGATCATTTTTGAGGGACAGATAATCCTATCCTATCCCATTCATTTTGAATGGAAATAAATGGGATTGAATAATTCATTCCCACTAGGGATGAGATGTTCTTCTCTGGCACCTCACTCAACTCTGTACTAAACTCGGTATCAGTCAATACCTAAAGTTTGGGAGTGATTGAGGGCCATGCAGAGATTATAACGAGAACTCACATGAAAACTTGGAGAAGCAGCAGCAGTAAATTAACACTTCTCATAATTAGATACTATCAAGCGTTCAAAAAAACACTGATGCGTTAGAGTGAAATTGCTTTTGGACTGGTAGCATAAAAACGAGAGGTTGAGAGGTTCATTGTATTGCTCGTGATGCGTCTCGTACATACGTTCATATCTTGCTCTAAAGCTAACAAAAATTATCATAACAATACTTGCCACATTCATGAACACACAGTCAAAATGAATAGGAGTCAAAGTGAATTAGTATTAGGTTGACTTAACACGTTGTCTCGACTATAAGTTCTGGAAACAGACATGTCTCAGTATATACCTTGTCACTTTGTAATCATCTTCACGATATACCTCGAAATTTTCAAAGTAATGATTCCGGGAGGTAATATTGCGCTCTTAGATATCTCAATCCTAATCCGTAATTCCGTTCTTGCGGCCAAAATTAAGAGACCAAAGTATCATCCACATAAAAGCCATAGCTACTATTTATTCCTCCATCTACAACTTACGATTATATATGAGTAGTTTTGAAAAACTATACGAAACGTTTGATGAAACATGATTGTGTTAATCTAGTTCTTTCTCATACACCTTCCTCGACATTCCAATTGTGCAGATATCTTCAAAATACTAACAGCAATCACTTCGACTTCTTCTCATTTCTTCGAGAGCGCAAAGCGACTAATTGGTTGTGGAAGCGTTCCTCCGGTGAGATGGTGTGAATTTCAATCTCTTGTCCTTCATACGGGTTGATCCTAGGCATCATATTGTTGGGATCAAGAAGGCCCGGCGAGACGCTGTTCCTAATAATTTGTCAGAAAAAAACTACGTGACTATCTTGATGAGCTTAATATAAAGTTTTTACAATTAGGTGTATTGCATTTAGGCGTTTGAGATGTCTCCCAAATGAATATTCGGGGATCAATTATTTTTTCGGGTGATCTGTTTCGGTAAAATGAGACATAATCCGCTATCCGGTTAGTTCTACTCGACAATTGTTTATTGCGCGTTCGGTGCAACATTTTAGTTGCGTTCCATGCAGCCCTTTTGGAATGAAGATAATAACCAAAATTCTGTAGAGGTATACATAGAAATCTTGCTCAGATGGGATTACACTCGATGATTGAAGTTCCCTTTCGAAATAGTGCTAATTCAACTACATGATGGATTATTGAGATTATCCTCTCCTCTCATAGAGGTAAGATTTCAATAGCAATCCATATACTTAATACGGTCAATTATCAAGATTTTTCACTACCATTCGTCTAATCGGATTGAAAAAATTTTGGAAGTCGCGTCCGACATTTGGAGTCTCAACAGTGCAAAATCGTTGCAATAGGTACTGAATTTGGGAAGGAATGAAATCTCAAATTAGCCGGTGCTCCTGTGGAAATATAGAAAGTCTACTACATTGAGATATAATTACGCGTGGTAATTCATGACGTCGCAAACCAGAACATCTGCTGTTAAGAGAAGTCTGCTAAATTGATTGATGTCTCTTGAATCAAGATTATCACTGAAGAACTCTAGCTTGCGAAAAGGATTGCACAGATTTGCTATAAACAAATGCTACTCATTGAATCGTAGATGTACTCACATGAAAATGCTGGAGATCAACGGCAGTAATAAGATAGTACATCTCATGATCGAAGATGTCTATAGTTTGAAGTATTTTCTTCTCAAGATAGGCGTTCGAGCGCACGAGCACAGGAGAAATTTGTATCTGAGTTTTCAAACTGTGGAGTGCTTTGAAAACTGTTCAGTTGTCTATGCCTCTTCCAATCATCCATGAATACCCGAGAGAGACCATTCACAATGTGGAACGAGTATGTTGGAAAATTCGAGTCGGAACGTGCCGGACAAGCAGTCTCAACCATGAAGTATCTTCGCGACTATTGCGAGTAGTATGTTATTTAAATATAGGAGATAACGAATTCAAGTGAATTCATGATGTCAAACTTGAAAGAATCGTGCCATACTTTGTAGAACTGGTGTCATGAATAATTCGTAAGAGCGTGCCATACGGGCATACTTGTGGAAGTGAAAAACGGAAATCGTAACAAACCTGGTAAAATTTCCCGGGTATTTACTTTTCACCGAATGATATTGATGGTATGGAGTAGTTCCGAGCAAAATGAGATGAAAATCATGAGAAGTGTAAAAAGTTGCCCCATTTGATGGTATACAGCGTATTTACAGGCCTGATTTGATGAAAACAGACTCCTGAGAGACACGTTGATGGATTGTTTCTTCAGCTTCTGAATGAGATGGGGAAACTTTCGCTAAGCTGGTGCCGATAGGTTACGGATCGATAATCTTTGCGTAGAGTTCTTTTTTGAAGGATAGGCAGTTTGAATCTGCCATTGATCGGTCAAATTTAATTTGGCCAAGCTCAAAATTTGTACAGAGGTGGGAAGAAAGACGAGGACTAATTCTTGATATGTCTTGGATCGACAGAATTTGCGGGAGACACTTTGTTGGAGGTTAGAGATTTCAAATAGGCATCAACTCGGTCTAACCTCATTTGGTCAAGCCCAAATTTTACTCAGAGGTGGAAGGAGAGACATGGATCGTCACTGACAGTTTTCTGATCGATAAAAGTTGCGAGAGGTACTTTAATTATTTAAAGGTTGTAGATCTCAAATAGGCAGTAACTCGGACTATATTCATTTGGCCAAGCCCAAATTTCTCTAAGAGAAGGGAGGAGAGACGAGAATCGCTCGCTGAAAATGTTTCTCATCTCATCTTCGAAAGAAGTTTCCATCAAAATCCTTTCGATGCAACCTCGCAAACCATACGAGGCTCGGAAGGTGCACATGTCAAGTGGAGTGATCCATCTTCGATGTGTGACAAGACCGGCGAGTTAGCTGAGAAAAAGTCGGAAAATTAGCCGATATAATTGGACTTGCAAAGGCCGATCATATATATTTCATGATTTGAACCTCCCGCGAGTAATAAATAGATACCCGATTATATCGATCGAGTATCAAAATTAATTTGATATAGCTGATTTATGTGGAGAGAGTACAGATAAAGATATAGTCGAAAAGTGCCTTCTCTCCCTGCCACATTCGGTCCCTGGGCACAGGTACTCTTTGGTGAGGAATGCCATTTACGCACTCAGAATTTCCGAAATCGTATAGAATATCGCTAAAATCTGTAATTATAGTCTGATTTTATCAAACTCCCTCAGCTTCTTACGCCAAAGCTATTGACCAATCATATCTACGATAAGTGATCATTAGATGATAGGATCTCCCGCGATAAAGCATGCCTCAAAATGTCATGTCCAGAGAAAGATAGTGAAGATTGACGGCCGATGCACGATCGATCTCACACCAGTGATTGAGGATGAGAGTATTGACTATATCATTCCTGTGTATTTTCATCGATGTCTCACGAGGTAAGGCAGTTTCTGTGTGATCAATTCGTCACGGTAGATCAGGAATCTATCATTTTTTTTTTTTTTTTCATTGGGAATGTATTATATTGTCTAAACTTCGATTGTTCTGAAATTTTTGTACAGTTAGGTATCTTGAGAAATATGGCTATCTCAAGATGCTCCTCAGATGTACAAAAACTGACAATGCACCTCAATAAATTTTGCTATTGATTGATATTTTTTCATTGCTCGTTCTCATTCACGCCGACTTTTATGAGATCGAGTTCATTGAAAACCAATTCTGTCCTCTAGATTCTGGATGTATGAGTATAATCCCTAGGCATGTTCTTCAAGAGTACTGCATGAAAAAGTCAATTCACTGAATTCTGTGACATTTGAATTCTGAAAGCTATGACGTTATTCGATCTTTCTAGGCATATTTTTTCATGATATTTACCTTGAAGAATAAAGAGATAAGTGGTTTGGACCCATGATAGAAGACTTTGGGTTTCTGAGATATAGAATATCATTTTTCACGGCTTCCAGTTCAATTACCCCCCAATCATCCAAGTTCATAAAGATCTGCACAAGAAACCTGCAAGTCATCCAATATTATCGAGTCTCCAATGTCGACGAAATGAATCTTTTCCATGTTACAAAATTCGATCCTGAACCGATTTTATGCGTAAATAACGAAGACTGGTCAGTCCAAAGATAACATATATCGAATTTGGTGACACCGTGTCTTTTTACGGATAATCATGAAGATCACGACTTTTTGCCTTCTTTTCGTGGGACCGAATTGATCGCGGAAGGCAGTGAGTTGTAGGTGCTTTCAATATCGTCACTGGAGAAAAGAGTACAAAAATGACACTTTATACACCCTCCTTCACAGAACCACGGTGAATTTGTTCTCGCAAGTCCAAACGAGACCTTATCCAGACTGATTTGAGAGCATGTGTCCGTCAGTGTATCTAATGAACTCTCAATTCTGTCAATTTTCATGAGCTGAAATTGGATATGATGAGATAGGAATGCGTGTTCAATGTGAAGTCCTTCGCAACTTCTAAAAAATTGTTTTCCCCGTAAATTTTGTGTAAGTCCTCTTTCAGCTCATCTTCTACGATACGGAGTGACCTTCACAATGAGCTCCGATACGCTGGAGAGATGCGGGGCACAAATGTTCTATCAAATGTCACTTACGTTTTCATTTTTGTTGTAATACTGATACCCGAAGACCCTGGCATCATACGGAGAAGATTTCAGTCAGCTCACTATCCGTCTTCTTCAATCACTTTGTATTTCTCGGATGAACCATCAAAATAAGTTGAGATTTGGATCACTGCTAACATTCTCTTTACACAGGGAAAAGTGGCTTTGGCCCTGGTGAGCAGGATTGGGGTTATGTTAGCGTCCGTCCCAGAGCTCATATGTTCTGGTGGTTGTACTACACCACCGCAAATGATATTAATACGTTCGCAGAAAAACCACTGATAATTTGGTTGCAAGGGGGACCAGGAGTGTCTGGTACTGGATACGGGAATTTTGAAGAATTTGGTCTTCTGGATACTGACTTGAAATTGAGAAATCATACTTGGGTATGACAATAGTTTGATCAAATTCTTATCGAAACAGAAGGTCTGCTTATCAAAGCGAAACTCTGAAGATTCTATCGAGAATGAACACTCATGTTATTGGTCCACTCCGACCCAATGTAACAACGAACATACTTTCTCCTTCATATAGGTCAAAAATTACAATGTGCTGATCATTGACAATCCTGTTGGTACTGGCTTCAGTTACGTGGAATCTGAATCCGCACTGGTATCAAACAACAGACAAATCGCTGAAGATTTGATGACATTCATTCGCTCATTCTTAACCTTGCATCAAGAATTTGCAGAAACGCCCACGTACATACTCGCTGAATCTTATGGAGGGAAAATGACTGTTGAATTTTCTTACCTCTGGTATAAGGTGCGTTGGAGGTATTTCCCAAATTCACGTTCGGATTTAGATATAGAGTTTTGCAGGAACAAACAAAACGGAACATTAAAAGCAATCTCAAAGGAATAGGCCTCATAGATTCTCTCATATCCAGTAATGACATGTACAGATCGATGGGACCTTACTTGTACCATTTGGTGAGCTACAAAAATAACTGAATTGTAATGTGTTAATATGGATAACTTGAATGATATTATATTCTCACGATATTATTGAATGCAACGAGGGTATGATTGACGACATGTACCTTGAAAAAATTAACGATGCGGCCGAGGGATTTGTCAATACGAGTGGTGCAGATGATTGGCCTAGTGCTTACCGATACGCTAGTGAAGTTCATAGACTGATTGATGAATGCACTTCTGGAGTTGATTTGTACAATGTTCTCAAGAGAGTTGAACCTGGTCATGTATCATGGAGAGGTTTCCAGCATTATCGTGAGTGTCTTCTTGATTCTATCTCATCTTACATTTATTTTCGAGAAATCTCATAGAAAATTATCATTTTGTAGTCGTGGATACCCTAGCTCTCAAGTTCTCATATTCAGATAAACTTAAGAAAATTATGAAAATGGTGAAAGGAGAATTGAATCTAAGAACGGATTGGGGAACTCAAGAGCCCCTCGTGAGTCAGGCGTTATACTTGGATAGCAGGAAATCTGTCAATAATTTTGGTAGGACGATAAAGTTTGTTTCATTAACGTGTAGCTTACTCTGGATGACTTCTCCGAAGTTATAGGTGGAGACTAGTGTTGATACGCCTTATGTTTATTTTCTCATTTAAAAAAGTATTTTCGCTGCCAAGACGATAGACATTGATAACTTCTCTCTCCATTGCAGTGGAAAAATTATTAAACGAAACAAATATCTCAGTTTACGTGATAAACGGCCAGCTTGATCTCATCATAAACACTCCTGGTAAAGTATAATACCATTCACTTTCATCATCTACTTTCACATGAATCATTCTTTCATTAAATGATTCTCAAATTCGGCATGGAACAGATAATCATTTTATATTGCAGGGGTAGTAAATTGGATCAAGAATCTGAGCTGGGAAAATGGAACGAATTGGAGGGTCTCCTCTATGGAGCCAATACTTGTTGATAATATCATAGAGGGATATTCTAAAACTTCTGGAAAACTCACATTCTACTCCGTATTGAGATCTGGACATATGGTAAATACATGAATACGTTGTACAGATGACTGAACTACGCTACACTTTACATGACAAGTAGGATCAGGAGAACTCTCTCGTGAAATTCCTATTTCTAAAATTTGTGTCATTCATAGCTGTACGTAAAACCCGCAAATCTCTTGAAGATCAATCAGAAAAGATCTCGTTCTCTCGATCATTGATGAGTATAATTCCATCGTGATTGATCGATTACCTAAGTTCTGAAAAAAAGCACAAGTGGTTTGCATTTGTATTCAGAGTATTGTGCTCTCAAGTAATAGTCTCTGCTGATTACGAATTGACCTTAGAAATTGGGGGTTTTTGGTCATATGCAGGAAATTAGCACTTGAAAGTCTGATGAACCGTTGATCATCTTCAAAATTCTATGTAATATGAATATTCTTCATTAGACGAGGATAGTTGATCGGGATTTACAGGGGGCTCAACGTCAAGATGCTGCATACACCGACGGCCGAAGTCAATTAAGTTGGATTGTAAACACAAAGTTCAAGAGAATAATAATTGGGTTGTGTCGGCGCGGACGAGGATTAAACGGCATTCACATCAAAGTAAATGTGACCTCGTGATTCCAGAACCTATGGCATACTTGACCCATGAGTTTTGAAATCATTGTAGTTGAGATCTCTAGTCTTACCTTTTGTCTGGGGTCTTGAGAAATCATGAAATGACGTTTCATAATCGAGGGATTGAATCCTTGAGCTTGAAGGCGAGTAAGCATTTTATAGGGTGACGGGGTTACCTAGGGTCTATAAAAGTTGAGTATGGCAGTTGAAGTTTAGGAACTGCATAAATAAGGACCAGCTGCACTTCACCACCATCAAATGGTCTGAAATATGTGTCTTTAAGTGCCATGGAGTTTCAATACGCTGCTGAAAAAGGTTAGCAGTATATTTTCTCAAAGCGATTGTTAGTAGAAACTTCCGGGAACCCCCTGCCGATGAAAATTTCATGGGATCCAATGAGCTCTTGTAAAATTACATGGAATCCAGTAAGTACTTGCCCCATGAGGACATATGGAATACCATAGGATCCCATATCACTCCATGAAGTCATGTGGAATCCCATAGGAATGCAGGAGATGGTAAGATTTTATTCCATAGGATTCCATGGGATTTTATAAAGCCTCATAGGATACCATGAGATCAGATTTGAATATATCCCAGTGAAATCACATGAGATCCCATGAGAATCCAAGGATCTTTATTATCAGGTTTCTTCAGACAGAGGAGGGAGACCAGCAAAAAAGATCCGAAAAGAGGTTTCTTTCCAGAATGAAGATTTTCTTCATTTTAGACAACGGAAAACATTTTTCTCCAAAATGTAAATTATGCAAATGTTCCCATAGGCTTCTATGGGGTCCCATAGGATTGGATGAGGTATCAGGGGGTCTCATAAGGTTCTCATGAGAAGATGAGATAACAGGATGAGCAAGAAAGTTGATAAACAGAGACGACATCCAAAAGTATTCCATGGGAATCTTCATGCTCCCATGGGATTCTTTTGGATGTCGAACGATTGGTTGGGAACAAGTTCCTATGAATTCTGATGCAGTCTAGAGAATTTTCGTGGAGAAGGATTGGAAAAGGAGTCAAAATGCATGAACCTCCGGGTCTCGTTTAGCTTTTAAGAAAAAGCTCGAGAGAAGGCACCGGGGGATTGCTCAGTGATTGAAAAATAGTCCAGCTCGCAGGATAGGAAATAGGCACTATGCTATAGGTATCAAAGTTTACTGCTGCAGCAGATATTTACTCAAGGTGAGAATCATCGTGCAGATGCAATGAATCTTACCGCTCTTTCCTCTCTATTGAGTTAAGTATAATTATAAATTTGCATTAGTGAGAATGTAATCTCGTTGCTATTTCTTTTGCATTAAGGAAAGTTTTTTCATCAATTGGCAAACACGCGTAGTTAATAGTGGTTCGGAATGTAACTTGGGAGCTCAGAAACTGTGACGAATGGATCGTTGCAGAAGTGAGTTCCAAATTAGTGCTCCTCGTAATTTCCGCCCTTCTTGCCCTGGTCAATCTGACGATCCAGGAGACTTGTCATGGTAATAATTGCCATGCACACTCTCTGGGCAATTGGTGTGAGCAAGGTGAAAGACCTATAGATTGGCGACGCTGCAATGGCACTTGGGATAAACAAGAAAAATGCTGCAAATAGTGAGTCAATAGGTAAGTCACGTCCAGAATTAACGATATTGTGGGGTTCATAAACCATCAAAATTTCATGGGTAGTCATGTATTGCAGAAAATTCGTTACGATTGCTTCAAGTATTTATTACTACCTTTGGGATGAATAACAAACGATATCAGTTTTTATTCATGCTTACAGATGGAACAAAACATGGTTTGACGCTGTGAAGTCAGTACAGAGATCCTGCGTTATCCATGGCCAACTCGTCCCGGAAGGCTACCGCAGATCCCAAAACTGCGGATTACGAGGGATTCTTGTACGCCATTCCACAGCGTTGTGAAGAAACAAGACGTTGATCAGTCGCCTTGCAGTGTATCTCGAATCACTAATTCAGAACCAGGAAATAAGACGAGTGATCAAAAATTGTGGATGGCGTACCTGAAATTTTCCATTCACTTTTACTGGGAATGAGTACACTCATAATCATTGAATAGTGCTTGATACACGTAAACGTATGGGATTAGTTCCACGTGAAAGTGCCTGCAAATATAGGTTACCATCACACGGGGTTACTTTGTCATAGTGGGAGTAACTTCGTTACAGTGCCAGATACCTTTGTAGCTCTTTTTTGTTTGGAGGATGGTTAAAGTTGCATACATCATTCAACAAAACATTGAACAAGTCCTCAGAATGAGATGAAATTCGTCTGATTTGAATGAATAGAACCCAAAGCACTAGAACACATGAAAACACTTGATAAGCAAATTGAAAGCTAAGGTCCTCAACTTTCAATTTGAGTTTCAATCCTTTGATTGAAGCGAACTTATCGCTAGCTTATGGAGAAACAATTTTTCGCTCAGCGCTAGAGTGTGTACTCAATTTTGCCGGCCTTGATGAAAGAGTCAAGGGTGTCAGACAATGTTATCTTTCATCATTATGCCATTCACTGAATTGCACTGTAAGAGATTCGAGTTGAGGATTGGGTAGCTCAGTTATTGCAGTATCACTGGAAGAACCTTATATTTTTTCACATTTTGTGAATCAAAGGGTAGCCCGCGGGATTAAATTTTATTATTATCTATAAAATGAATCTCCATAGAGGTGAATTGGACCACATGTTGAGGAAAGAATTTTTTGGATAAATCCCATATGATATGCATATAGGAATTCATTGAGACTTGTTCCCATCCGATTGTTCGACACCTAATGGTGTCTCATGGGATTATGAAGAACCCCATGGGACCCTATGTCACCTCTATTCATAAACTTCTTTGCACCTCATGTTATCCCATTTTATCCCACCAGCACCCCATGGGACCCAGTAATACCTTATGTAATCCTGTGGGATCCCATAGAGGTCTATGGGAACGTATAATCTATAAACAGTTTAAGAAGATTCTCCTTATTTGTCTAAGATGGATAAGATCCTTATCTGAGTAGAAACTTTTTCTCGGAATCCTCAGTCAATTTTCCTCCTTTTTCGTTTGATGGAGGCTATCAAAAGATAATACTTGGAATCTGGTAGGGTCTCCCTGGGACATGTTCCCATCGGATTCTTTGGTATTCTACGGGGCCGGTGAAATTCCATGGGATCTATTGGGATAAGATCTTGGCATCTTATGGGATTCTATGGGATTCATATGACTTCGTGGGACAATATCGTATTTCATGGGATTCCCTGGAACCTCATAGGGTCACATGAGAACATATAGGGATGGGATCTTATGTGCTTCCAAATGAATCCATAGGATCCCAAGAAATTTCTTTCAGCAGGGGGTTCCCAAAATTTGTTAGGTGCAATCGCTTTGAGAAAGTATACTGCTATTGTCTTTTAGCAGCGTATTTGAGGAAGATTTGAAACAGTTAGAGAAATATGAGAAAGGAAAATGCTAATCTTATCAAATTTTCAGTTTTAGAACAGTGATAATTCAAAAAATTATAATTCAAAAAGATGGATATTAAAGGCTGGAAATAAATTGGGATCTCGGGATGATGGTTATGGAAGACCATGTAGAATTTGAAAGTAAAAGAATGAAGAGCATGTAAGTTATGGAATGACGAAGAATCTGAAAAACCATGATCACATACATACACTCTACCAAATAGAACTTCCGCGAGGAGGACCTAAAAGGCTTAAAAAAAAAATTTTAAAAAACATAGATACATACGACACGGAGGTATGCTCAACTAGGTCCTATTGTTGGGATTTTTTGGAAAAATGTAGCTAGACATGAAGTCGAGAGATGAAAAGTTCTCGTCGAGACGTATCTGAGAGAAATTCATGGTCAGGGAAAAATATGATGGATGAAAAGGGAACTCGTCTGTGACGGTCAAAAGGCTTTCTCTTTGAGAAAGCATAACGTGGTTTTCTTGAGATCATGCAGTAATGAATAAGTGGATTGCTAGAACTGAGGGGTCCCGTGGAAACGAAACTGTCTGGAACGTTTCATTGAATCAATTCGAAATAATGAAGTTTGGATATTACAATACGACTTCAAGGAAACTCTATCACATTCAGGTGTCCAATGTCAGATTTCTAGATAATAACCCCATCACTGAGTACGGATTTTTGATGAGTAGGGAAAGTCCTCTTAATTTTGTCGTGGATCTTATCGATTCTTGCAGTGAGCATTCTATGAGAGAGATTATCAAATATTTTGAGGAACTGAATAATATTACTCAGATTGTCAGATGTAATCCCTTAGAACTGAATCCATACGACCCCAAATTAGTGCTCCTGACTGGTCTCACGATCCCTAAACTTTTAACTCACTGATCACGCGAATAAAATGGGTGAATTTTTTCAGGTTCCGGCTGAGAATCCTCAAGCAATGGAATCAATACTGCGTGATTTGATCAAAAAATGAATGCAAGTTCCCCGCAGATTCTCAATCAGGGAAAATTGGAGGAAAGCATAATGCGGCTGGGAAGAATCCGTTCATGTATGATTCGAATCGAATCAATAAATTCTATCGCAAGAAAGCTCTTCGCATCATCCTGTACTCAATTTGATGTGACTGATCTATTCGTAATTGTATCTACTCCATACTCGATTTAGATTAAGAGGCTTGGTCACTCAGATATCTATCTTTCGAAAGAAGAAGATATACCGTAAAGCAAGGTGCAAACATATGAACGAGGACGATCTTGTATTGGCTGTGCAATATCATTCTCATATCTTGAAAATAGGTATTGATAGAAGTATCTACACACCAGGATGGAAAAACCTATTCTCATTTCAATTGAATGTCACATACAAAGCAATGATCATCTTATCTTTCACTTTGGAAGTATCATGCGCCGATAAGAAGTGCAAACGATACATCATGTTTCTATTTTACCATTGGGGCGATGAACGATAAGTTGCCGACCACTCATAAATGTATAAACGAGCGCTTGTACCGAGAAATAGCAATGACCGACGTATGAAATTGAACATTTCCCTTCTCGTGTTCAAATATCTTGAGACGATTCGGTAAAATAATACAGCCTAATCAAATGAGTTCGTAGCCGTGCAGCACCTGTGACGTGGTCTGCTGTGGTCGTCGATCAAGCTTGGTAATCAAATGGATTCTATAGGAAAACAAGACAAAATGAAGCAGAACGAGGACGAGAGGAGTCCAACCCCACCAATTGACAAAATTTCTGAGCTAAATTAAGGATTGCTTGCGATAGTTTTTGTAAAAAATGCGCACAATTCTTTGGGTAAAAATTTGATCTATGTCCGATTGTTGAAGGGCCTTGAGCCTGAATAAAGTGGTCCGAGACACCCATTCATTTTCATTCGCACAAAAATGTGCACAATGTTTCTGAGTCGAACGGTCCATATGCTCAATACGTGTAATTAATCGCCGAAGCTATTCCTTATTTCCCCGAAAACAATTGCGATTTGGGTCAAACGACAGACCGACGAAACTAACAAGGAGAGGACCAACCTTGTGGATCACGGATTTGGCCAAAATTCTGGGAATCATCTTGTTTTGGTGAGAAATGAAGGTATCTCAAAGGGTTTGATCTCATAGGCCCTCTGTTCTGAGATACAGCCAGGGACATTAGCATTGCTAGTATACCTATATATATGACTTTTTAACACGGGCCTATATGGGCAATGTTAATGTCCATGGCTGTATCCCGGAAGAGAGGGCTTATTGGTCTAAACCCTCTGGGATATCTTCATTTCTCACCAAAACAAGATAATTACTAGAGTTTAGGCCAAATCCGTGACCCACAAGGGTGGTCCTCCACTTGTAAGTTGAACAATGACAAATATTCGTCAACTCTCATTTTGACTCCGATTGAAGAAGCGTTCAAGGAATCTAGGCAAAATTTTTCAAACTTTTCTATTAGCACGGCTACCAGATGGCCTCAAGATGCAAACGTGATGCAAACTTTATGCACATTATTTGCAAGAATCATTGCATGCACACACCTCGCACTGTAGGTTAGAAATTTCGTCAATCAACGGGATGAGATTCATCTTCTATTCGTTCTGCTTTCGAGCTGCTTTATAGCTGTTTTAGCTTTTTGCTATTTCCAAAGTTCAAGCCAAATCCGTGATTCGAAGGTGATAAACTTCTCCTTTATGAGTTGTGTCGAAAACAAAAACGGAAAGTCGTATCAAACAATTGACTCAAATATAAAACTCTTCTGAGTAATATCATCATTTTGACGGAACGATTATGGAGTATGCTACAAAACTATTGAACCAAAAGTATCCAAAAAGCTTTCAAAAGTAAAAACGTAGAGGGGGAGAAAATTAAGTTCAAGCCTCTCAACTCTTCATGCTTCGATGAATTTCTCTACGACTACTAGAACTTATTTCATCAAAGAATTTAAGGTATTTCAGAGCTGACCATAATCTTTGAGCTCCCACACTTCAAACACATGATACACCAGCATTGGCATCAGTCTATGGCTCGATGCCGTTCCATGAGCAGCCTCTTCATCTCTAAGTACGCATACAGCGCAAATGTTGGGAATGCATTCCCGATAGATCGGCTCGACGTGTCTGCGGGACCGGGAGCTAATTGTCCGAAGATTTAAGGTATAGAGCATCCAGCGTCGGAGGGTTGCTTTGGTCGCCCGTTAATTGCCCTTATCTGGCCTGCCGGAATCGCCGGATATGCAAATGCGAATTTCGAGACTACAGTCAAGCCCGGACGTGAGTAAGCGCTAATTAAGGTGCTTCAGGCGGTATTTTCCCGAACAATAGAAATCACTGAAATTTTGCATACTGGAACATTTTACGGGTTTGAAGAACATATCAAAATTCCAGGAGGGTCTCGAACATAGATTCCGAGATATTAATTCTTGAAGTTTTGACTATTCACGCGGTGAAGATAGAGATTTCAGTCTTCGCCTTCAATATCATACAAAAACAGAACGATGGAAAAATCTGAAAAAATGTGTACTGATAGGTCATTATGAGAGGATAAGCCCTGTTAAATTTTGCAAAGATCATGAGCCTGTTTTCGGAGACACCTCATTATACAGTAATCACATCAATAAATGAACGCAGCAAAAATTTGCAAACTGAATTATTCCTGAAGTTGATGGTCTTGAGAGCATTCATGTCAAGTTTCATCTAGATTGGTGGTTTCATCCAAGAGACATTCAATTTCTAAAATACTTTTCGGCGTCTGTCTCTCATACTTTCAGCTGAAACCAGTGACGCTGTTGACTGAACAAGTCACCGGTAATCGGATTCGGACAGATTCCGAGAACAGATGCTGCTGGGATCCCATGTGGTTTCAGACGAAACCATGGGATCCTACGGAATTCTTTTCGTCGGAAAGTTCTCAAAATCCGCTAATTCCATTCGCTCTAAAAGAGCATACTGCTCATCGCCTCTAGCAGCGTATTTTGTAACGCTCACTCTCACGCGGTTGAATTTTTCTCTACCAGGTGAATGCCTCAACATCTCATTCAGTTCAATTCCCCAAAATTCACCCGGGTCAATTCAGCGGGCTGGAACTCTCACATGCATATATTCTCCCACTTGAATTACTTCGAGGGCAGAATTGAAGAGGTTAAAGGCAGAAATTGCTATTTATGTGGCCATAAAAATTCCTCTGGAAGATGAGGTGGTATGAAGAGGGTCAGAATGATGTGGGGTTTAGCCACTTAGGTGACTTTTGCATAAGGGCTTGTGTATTAATTCCACGATTGCACCCATCCTGATAGAGCGTCGGAACCATGACTTGAACCATAACAAAAAAATGACTTATTTCAAAGGTGCACGACTATGCACTATAGTCTGATAAGCTTTCCGAATCCAAGGACCGATCAGAACTGGAAAAGTACTACCTATGAAGTAAGTTTTGGACAACCTACTTACTCATCATCAAGAGCA
>JAPYYZ010001714.1:0-14562 GCA_030522705.1 Eretmocerus eremicus | reverse complement strand
TTAGAGAGCGATTGATGGTAACTATCGAGATGATTTTTGTGCGATTATGATTCTCGTGAGTCGGCATATTTTTCAGAATTTCCTTAAATTTTTCCATATCGTTATATTAGGGTTATTGTAAATTCTCCGGAAAAATTGAATGCACAAATATGTAACATCGACCGTCAGAGGGTTAAAGAATCTCAACCTATTTGATCCTATCATCTCATTTGAGGAATACATTGCATCTTCGATACTGATCGGTTCTCGCAAGGCTGAGAGCAATTGAGCAACCGAGATTGAGCTAGGGTCATTTTTGAAATGAAAAAAGGCGATACTGATTTGATTCGAACTGAGTCAATTACATGCAATATATTTGCGATCTTGGCACTCCCAATTTGTATTTCATTGAACTAAACGCACGCATAGCTATCTCATTTTTGAGATCCTCAAAAAGCTCTGCTGTCGTTCCTAGTTGTCCGCCTATGGATACTCAGCAGGGATATCTAAGCCTGAAGATATACTTTCGAGACCATAATGAGAACTCTTGAAGGTAGATAACCATCAGCTAGATTCCCTCTTAATCTGATGAAATTATTGAGAATTGATGTATCTTCAAGCCTAAATATGCCCTTTGAATGACCGTAAGCAAGCGACTACGAATTTATTGAGAAAAAATTTATCTCACACAGGTAGTAGATTCTGCTCAAGAATTTTAAAATAGGTCGGACTTGTTTTTTTTTTTTTAATTTCAATTTTCATCCCATTTTCTCGGTAACTTTATATACCTACTTGAGTAGGAATCTTCTAGAAATTTAGTTGACGTGACTGGGCGCGGCAGGGCATGAAATTAAAATTTCATTTTAAAAATTATACAAGCTGAGGAATTGATGAAGAATGGCGGAAATATGTTAATGAAGTCCAAAACCGAAGAGTAGATTTTACTGTTCAATACTCTTCGGACAATGGAAATGAAATATCATTTAGCATCAACTCCCTGGAGTATACAGAATATATGAAATTTAGTATGATTACAGATGAATGAAAAATCGATAGACATCTCAATATTATCGATATAAGAAACCACCATTCCAGTGAATTTCTATTATTACACAAATACAAATAGAATATTAGGCGGAATACAAATACATTAGACGATATAAGATGGAAGAAGTGAAAAATGTACGGAGAGAGAATGAGAAGCATGCTACTCATCACGAGTAGGGAATGTAATCTGTAAGAAAAAAATTCATGCAAAGAAATCTTTTCAGTTAATGGAGTTTATGTAGAATCTAATTCCTTGGTTTGTAACTTTCTAGTAATTTCATTGATTCCTCAAACAATACGGTATGTGCGATTCTTGAAACAAGATTATATTTGAAACAAACAAAACTTCATTTCTGAAGCAATGGGTTTTTCTATGCATCAGAGTTCACGCAATGGGAATTGATAATTTCTTCCTATACCTGCATTGAGACGATTTTTTTGTAATAATCTATTTCATTGTTTTCAGCGTATTATTTCACTGTCCCAAAGGTAAAAAAAAGAGAAGAGCACGAGACTGCTTCTTTAATTTTTGGCATTCACATCTTCACAATATTATATAAGGTTCATACTATGTAAATACGTCTCTTACGGAAAAAAGACAAAAAGTTCTGAGAACCGCAAAGGATGAGAGTATAGGTTTACAAGCATAGTAGCGGATAATGCTCATAAAAAGACAATTATGATACCTATTTTTTCCTAATATGAGAAATGAGGATCCTAAAGCCTTGATTTTTCACATCCTTGAATTCGCCTTGAGCCATTCACTGGTGGAAATCACATCATTCATAAGAAAATGTAGAAAAAATTCGAGATCGACAAGGGTATGAGCTTGACGGTTCTATAGTTCTGCTACCGTTTCTCGACTGGAGTCATTCAATTGAAAATATTATATGATACTGAAATATATTATACACAACTTATCGATTCAAATCAAGGCTCTAGTTTGAGTTAAATTACTGAAAGATAGGCATTATTGTTATGATAAAGAGTCCATTTCTGCATTGCTAACGGTAGAAGCAAGTAAAACTAATTGGTTCGTGGGGAATGAGAGTTGCTAGGCATATTTAATGATCAGAGACTGAAAACTCTCATCGGATAATGATTTGAAAAAATAATCAAAAGTAAGTTAAAAATCAAGCAGAGCTAGTTCATTCAAAATCTTACAGGCCCACTAACAGATACAAGCAAGGAAGATTATAACTTTAGGGACTCTTGTACAGCAAAATAACTTACCATATCTAATTCGTGCAAAATGTATACTTTGGATTGAAATTTACTGGAGAGCTAAAGAAGGATTTGTCTTTCATATTAAAAGAATCGAGATTTGTTGCTCATTCGATTGACGTAAGCGGTCCTTTTGTCAGTCTATTCGCCATTTAAACAGAATCCTGTTTGCAATGCTGTTATGATATTCACCTGGAAATTTTGAGTATTGGTCGAAAACACTGATCGTCAGTGAAGATTCACTAAAAATCTGTGATTTTGAATAAACTTATACTAATTTTTCATTCACTGAATAGGGTAAGAAGAGCGTGGGCCGAGATAACTCAGCTATGACGTCACAAGATGACTCAGCTATGTCTCGATCTGCGGAAGAATGTAAACTCACCATGCTGATGTGTCAATCTGCAACCACCTGGGGAAGAATTGGCAAATTTCCAATTAATTTAGTTATTTTAATGACATGCTGATGGATTATATTCCTCTCTAGGAAGATGAGTGAATATCGGCACACTATTGGGGTACTTTGAGAAAAAAATCAAACACGAATCTTAGTTTGTTCGTATAATATATTTATTTATCACTAGTTTACAATAATTGGGCAATGAAATTGGCTATCTTAACGGTAAGCGTAAGACTATTTTACTGACGATAACTGTCTTACGTCGTCTCGTTTCATGAATTTTCATTGAGGGCTAGTCGAGTGAGACATTAATTTTTCTCGAGAGCGTGAGTGACTCTCAACATACAGTCAAATCAAGAAGATTGAAGCTTCGTACATTCAGTTGGGACTTAGAATTCATAAGATGCATTTTTTAATCAGTTGACACAGATTGTAAATTCAGTTTTGGAGCTCTTCTGAAATTTTGACCCGTAAGAGCCGAAAAATTTGCATGAAATTGATATTGGTTATGCTGTACAACTCTGCTTGAAAGATTGAGAGTAACGATAACTTTATAAGTAAAATTTCAAGCCAATGGATGAATTGTTTGGAGGATTCACTATTGATTATTTGCTCTCAATTCAGTTTGAAGGAAACGTTTGCAAATCCCTAACCAACGTAATGAGATGGGAAAGTTTGGATAGTGACATAGGAATTACGTGCAAGAATGGTTGTTACTTCGACAAGGAATCAAAGTTTGATAGATACAATCAAACCAATCCTGTCTGCTGGAGATAATTAAATTTCTTTCAATTGAAAGATACAAGCTGAAATTTTGGATCTTCAGAGCCAACAATTGTTATATTTGATCACTCCAGTTCGAAAAGATATGAGTTTCCAATGATGAAATGTATTTGTTTATTCGTTTGATTACTTGTTGATGCGAATCACGTTAGTATGCGTTTTGAATGCCCAATTATAAGCGAGTCTTGAATACTTATAGCCAGCGATAAATATACAGAAAATTCAAACTAGCAAGCCTTAAAAATAAACACACTAGCGTCAATTTTCTACGAAATGAACGTAACATTCATGTGTGAAAGTACACACACACACAAAAGACAAAAACGCACAGATATCATGAGCCGCGATTTCGTAGATGAGGTGTGTGTGTGCGTAAATGTGTATTTACAAACTTCACTTAAAAATTAGATAGACAAATCTTATTCTATTAGATTTAATCTTCATTGATTTGGTGCTATCATCAATCGAACAATAACCATTCTTCAGTTATTCTACTCTCTTCTACATTTTTCACGTATCAAACAAATCCACCGCTTGTAATTGGAATGATCTTTACCATCGAACAGTTATTTTCGACTAGAATCTATAGATACATATTTTTATGAAAGCTTTTAGGTTTAATTAGTGTAAGAGTGAGATTTTTAGGGTGACAGAGAAAAGAAGTTTTCATATTCTTAAGTTGATGACTATGGTGCACAACAATATTCGAGAATATGTAGGTTCATCATTTTGCAATCCTGATAGCTTGTATGAAATGATTTGTCCATCGTAAATGGAACTAGTGACGGGACATAGTACCAAGTTCCTAAGCAATTATATTTCAGGACGTAGAAAGACATTATTTTCCTACAAATCACTTACATGCTGTTATGTTGACAAATAAATTCATGAAAAATTATCATGAAAGATTCAACATTAGACTTATTCCTATGCAAATGAAGCCCCATCCTCAAAACTCACATCACGGTCTCCTTTCCTAATTATTTTAGGATATGGTTCAGGGTATCGACCAGCGTATCAGTATCAATCGAGGTCTGTTCATTGATTTTCATTTTTCTTTGTTGCAAGCTCTAAAATAAGATGGAATGAGGCTATTCTTCAAACCATTCAAGGAATACCACACCCCAACCCATGCAAAATGTTATCAAAAAGACTTCACAGAGATTCTCGATCTTTTAGGTGAATAAATTCGCAACCAGTTATGTCCCACTATGTTTCTCATGATCAGCGTATTGGGCAAAATGAATTCAAATACCGTAAAACCTGTTAGGTTTAACACCTCTGTAAGTTGGAACTTCTTCAAACTGGGCGGTTTTGATCGGAACCGAGCTGTCCCAGTTACACAGGCTCACTGTATATGAATTTGCGATACTGCGCGAGACGAAGATGGAAAAAAATTGATGAAGGAAAAATGATGGAAGGAATGGAGAACGGTAACGGAAAAAGAACTTCGGTAAAGAGAGCGTAGTAGACGATGATTGATCACTAAAAAAAGATAGCATCAAGCAGATTGCTCTGTACTAGGGTGGATGAACATCCACCAGCGAGATGAAAGTTGGTATCTCGAAAGCTTTTTGAAACTCGTAAGTATTGATTAATTCCTCTTGGAGGAATCTGATTCTGTAATTCGAGCTTTTATTGTCGGCCGAGAATGAATAAGTGAATTATTTATTATCTATTTCATGGATTGAAATAACTCGAATTTCCTAGACTTGTATTAAAAATTGGTATTTAATTGGCAATATTCGAACAATAATTTATGAGACCGGTCAATTTTCCATAATTTCCAATATTTTACTTCTCATTCGAGATCGCGATACTCACTAAGATCTCAATCGTTTTCCCGCATATAAATCATGACTACAAGAATTCAGTGGAGATTACTCATGGAAAATTGATACTTATTGAGGAAACTTAATTTCCTGAGAATTTTGGATCTTTTCATGCGGCATTGATACTTATTGAGACGACTCAATCACCTGAGGGTTTTGGATCTAAGTTCTTAAGAAGGTCTCCTGTCTGATATTTTTCAACTCTTTGAGAGTATCCTAACAATTATTTAGTAACGAAACAAGTACGAGCTTGCCTTCATGCCCAGTCGAATTCATAATCGCCAACTTGCGCCTGAATAGCAGAATTTTCAAACTGATGCACCTTGACCTACCTCACTGACTCACTGTTATCATTGAGCTTAAAAATCGAAGTTCGTCAAGGTAAGCACAATAATATTTTATGACACCACACGTCCAAGTACGAAGAGCTGTGTGATGCGAGCGGAAAAAGTGCTGAAAGTGTCGCTCGATCTAATATTGAGCTAATGGTACTATTCCAGATGAATATAGATATAAAAAACTGGTTGACAAAGGGGCAAGCACCTATGAGGAGATTTATAAAAATATCGCATCAGGTATACATGAGTCAGGTATACCAATGGTAGAAAATATCATGATTATAAGCTTTCTTCGAAGGCTGATGTTCAAAATGCTATCAAGGTTATATCGAAGCAAATAATTCGGGCAGCGGCCACCGCTTGTATACATTTAACCCTCAGAGAAAAAAATTGGCAGAGCTGGATGAGGTGATCTCGCAGAGTAGTTCTACTTTTATTGACGTGGGGTCCATTGGACCCTCTCTACCATTTACGTCAGGATTTGGAAGTGTGCCATTCAAGGGTTAACGTTGGCGTACTCTGCAAAAAATGATAGACGCTCAATACGGGAACTGGCTCTACAGCTACAAACGAAATTCCGATTTCGATCGAATACGCAGACCAGCCCGGAAAGACTGCACTAAGAATCTTTGTAAGTACGATTCGAGCAATGTCGGAGGCGGAGCATTTTGTTCCTTGATTCGCAGAATTCGAGGCAATAGAGACAATCATACAGATTGAGGCCTTAATATTTCACAAAATATCGTCACAGTTGATCTTACATGCAGCAGTCATCACCAAACTGGCCTCAAGCACAGAACCAAATCAGTTTTGAGTGAATTACTAGAAATCTCTAACGATTTGACTGATAAGTGCACGTATGAGCCAACAGTAGAGGCGCTTTGTACAAGCTTCATGCAGATATTTTTCATGAATTAGCGAACGGCCTCAGCCACGGATCTTAATTTAGACAAGGGGGGATCACTGGTAGAGCTTACAATCCTCAGCGCGAAACGGCGTGAAACACTAATTGATTTCAGCCATAGAGCCGAATCTCAGGTGGATGGCATAATACCCCCGGCTTCTTTTTGAAGAAAAAGGCCGATTCGCACTAGGCGGAGGTCGAAAATCTCCTAATGCTCCCTCATCATTGATACCTTGAAATTCCACCAGGAACGGCCGGCACGCGTGGAAGACGGCTTCGGCTTCGGCTTGGCTTAGAGGTTTAGACGAAATTTGCATATAACTGTTAAACAACAATTTATCTCGGTAGATTCATGATTGCTCAATCCGTTTTGATGCTTATTATGATTTGCTCGATTTGCCATTCCGAGATAACCAATAACAAAGTCAGCTAATGCGAGCTCGGTCGAGGGGCTATAGTTGGCAAAGTAGTTCTCGTACAAAAACGCACCTTAGCTCAAATTGATGATCTGAATTTGTTTATGAAATTGAGATTAGAAATTAATGATGTGCGAAAAAGATTAAATCTGGGATCGAAGCCTCTTGCATGTGTGTGCATGCGCGGGGGTGTATAGAATAGATGGGAGCGCTGAGATCTGAGATTTCATCTCCTCGCGAATTGTTCATCTCTAGTTTACATCCAATGACCCATTAAAACAAATTCAGACCTTCAATTTGAGCTAAAAGACGTTTTTGTACGAGCACTACTTTGCCAACTATAGCTCCTCGACCGAGCTCGCATTAGCTGGCTTTGTTATTGAATATCTAGGAATGATAAATCGAGCAAATCATAATAAGCATCAAAACGGATTGAGCAATCACAAATCTACCGAGATAACTTTCGTCTAAGCTTCTAAGCCAGCTCTAAGCTAAGCCGAAGCCACCTTCCACAGCACGTGCCGGCCACTCCAGAACGTGAGCATGGTGAACATACTCTCATCATCCTAGGTGTGATGTGATTAAGTTCAATTAGCCGATCATATTCCATTTTCATTGTACTAGAGTATGGGCGGCTGCAACCCATAGTGGAATGAGTCCAGTTCGAATTTTTCAAATTTACGTTAGCTCTCCGTCAACTGAGAGACCGAGAGTTGGTTCCATCGGGGAAATTCTTTTGATTCCACTCAGGTAAACGATTCGTATAATGGCAAAGGAACTTTCTTGATAGATGGTCTCAGGATTTGATAGTTTTCAAAAACTCAACTCGACTTTTTCAAAAGTCAAAAAGGACTTATTCCACTATGGTTCGTAGCCGTCCATATGCGAGCAGAGAATCAGCTCATATGAACAATAATGAACGAGAGAGCAAGCCCCAAATGATCGAATAGGAATAGCAAGATCATTTTGATGTCAATGATTACCAGACGAATTGATTTGATCTAGAATTATCAAATACTCGAACTAAATTTAGATGAACAGTGGAAAGAAGCCACGCACCAGGCAGTGAAGGACGAAGCAAAAGGTGCACTGTTTTACTTAATGGACCGCAGTTGATAGAAATGTGGGAAAGGCACGTATTTTCCATGACTTGATCTATCTCGATTGGAAGAAGATTACCTTGGGACGCGGCTTTTTTACTTCTTTTAGCTTGAACAGCAAACAAATACTCTAACTTGAAAAAGTGATATGTACTCTGGTTGAACACCGTATCAGCATAGATTCGATAGCTTCTGTCGCATTCATTTTCATTGACCGCAACAGTTGTATCAATGAGTGTGCGAGCGACAGAAGATATGATTTGCGCAAATAATGTTATAGTACCCGGTGAACATACACACTCAACTTTTGTTTTACTTAGCGAGATCAGAATCTAAAAGACTTTGTGGTAGCAAAAAGGAACGCTTTGCCGAAGCAACACATTTTTAGAAGATCTCAGAATCAGCTAAGGAATCAGAAGATCTGTTCTAGTTTTAGCTCTCTGAATTGCAGCCAAATCACTGCTTTTTAGATAGAGTTTGAGCTCTTGGTTCAACGCTTCGGCTGCTTCGTCTACTGCCTGCTGTTTCTCCACATCCAGCAATTCCGGGAATTTCTCACGCAGTAACTGCACGACTATAGATAATTGAGATTCCGACCTGAAAAACATACACAAATTGAACTGAGCAAGTTGAGGTACGTGTGGGTGTATACAGGCTCACGCGCACGCGTGTGAGTGAGACAGGTGGGGAAAAGTAAAGTCACTGTGCAAATGGCAGTAGCACAGCGTGTGCTAGGTGGCATAGTCATGACAGCTGAACCCAACTGTGTAACGTAGATAAAATATCTACCAATAAAATGTTGCCGCGCCTCGATCGAAATCAGCAAATAACCCTACATCGATGCACTGAAGGGCAATTTCTGGATCGAATATCTCAAAACGGAGATAGTATCAAGTTTTGCGCCCATGGAGACTTCTAAGCAGCACTCTGAAATACATGGACTCAGTACACTCAAAAATGAATTGTCCGAAACCCAAATTTCTATGATTTAGGACGGGTTATTTTTGGAGAAGATTGTCTGAGGCATCCAGGAGTGTTCCCGAGACAAAGAAAAGATAAAAGAAAAAGCAAGGTAGATTTTTACAGGGCCTCAATCAAGGATTGCTATCAACCAGTCGATGGAGAACGACAATGAATATCCAGCCAATTGATTTCAAATTGTTCTATGGAGGAAAAAAGAAGATATGGTCATCGGACAACAATGGTCTATTTACGATGTTGGACCCCGCACCAAATGCTAAGAACTTAGCTCCCGGTTGAATTTGATGAAACTTAGCAGACTACGGCATCAAATCGCCGTAATTAGCACCCACAAACTCTTATTGAGCTCTTATGCACCATTTGCCAGATCTATTGCAATAAAATTGCGGAATTTCGAGGTTACATGACACATTCTTGCGAGTTCATTCAAAGTATCAGCCTCAGTAATTATACGGTGGGTAATAGCATTGTAAAAACTGAATAAAAAACTCGTACCTGGCTGAAATCAGAATCCTCACATCAGTTTCATCGTTTAATGGAGGTAATATTTCAAGCAAACAGTATTGCAACGTGCCGGGTTCTTTGACTACACAGATTTTGCACACTTCTACAAAACCATATCTCTCCAAAAAATCGAGCAGGCGCTGTCCTGTTCCTTGTTCTGCTTGTACAGGTAGTAGTACGACTCGATCAATGGACACAGTCTGCAATGATATGAAATGGAGCAAGAAATAATTGTAAGAAATCAAGACTGTTGGTAGTTAGGAACAAATATGATGATTTCATAGTGTGGCCATCTCTCTTCAATCGCTATAACTTTTCCAAACACAATACTATGATTTGTTGTAGTATTTATCTGGAGAAACAGCTCAAAACAATTCCGAAAGAGCTGGCAGCAATAGTCCAACTATGTAGAGATGAGCTCGTTTTGATCTTTCATATACCTATTGTATTATTTTATGACTCTAGAATGTGATTATAATTTTGTCAAAATCTGGTCGAAAACTTTGGAGCTGTGACTAACTGGCGTTCTAGATATGATATTTGAATTAAGATATTTATTTTAATATGGGAAAATGAAAGAGAATACGACATTAGATTAATAGGTCTGGTCTTTTCGCCTTTCAGTATCTTCCAGGAGGCTGTTGACAAAGCTCTATTTAGACTTCGAGGCAATATTCTGTTCGCATATGTTGATGATCTAGTTATTTACGCAGGAACAAAAGAAGAGCACGATGAAAAGTGTTGCCAGTTCCTAGATAGGTGCGAACAATATGAGCTAAAATTGTAGCCTGTTGAATGCGAATTTTTCAAAGAGGAAGTGATTTATTCGGGGCATTTGGTCAGCAAAGATGGAATGAATCCTGACCCCGCCCTGATTCCCTGTGCCCGAAAACGTGAAAAATATGCGTCAATTTTCGGGACTCGCTGGCTACTACCGTCGATTCATAAAAGGGTTTTCAAGAATCGCTGAGCCATTGAGCAACTTATTGAAATAGGACGTACCTTTCTACTGAGGAGAGGGACAACAGTGTGCTTCTGAAATTTTGAAAGACAAACTCTCCGGAGCTGATTTTTCTTGATTTTACGAAACCAGGCTTCTTGGTAACCACTGATGCGTCTAGAATAGCTGTAGGAGGTATACTGTCCCAAGGAGAAACGGGGAAAGACCGACCCATAGCCTACACGTCGCGAGTCCTCAATGATGTTGAGAGGAGATACTTCGTTCATAAGGAAGAAGGATTTGCTATGGTGTATTCTGTTTGCCATACCGGGGATGATTTGATTGGTAGAAGGTTCGACATAGTAACGGACCACAGACCCTTAGTGTGGTTTCAAAATTCCAAGGACCCCAATTCTCGGGTGACCAGGTGGCGAGTCAAGATGTCCGAATTCGATTATGATATTGTCTACGAAGCGGACAAGACCAACGTTAACGCTGATGCCCTTTCTGGGGATTCAGAAGAGCCACTCTGCGACATTTTCCTCATAGAAACGCAAACGCGAGTAGGGGCATTAGCCAGACCAAACTATAATGAAACTCGTTTGAAGGGTCCTGAATAGGCCAATCAAAATCTGACAAGGAAGGCTATAGTGAGGAATAAATCAGAAAGTGACAGTCATTTTGAAAATATAGATCAAAATTCGAATGATTTACCAGCACCTGGTGACAGTTCAGTCGCCTGTGATGAACGAATCTCTGACGATCTATTACAGAATACAACCCCTACAAGATTGGAAGCCAAAAATTAACCTCGTACGTCAGATAATATTTTGTTCCATGACGATCCATCAGTCGGAGACCACAATAACCCGAGAGAGAAACGAGTAGTGGGGAAGATATATGTTGAATGCAGAGAGAAATTATTTATAAGGAAGGATAATTACCTTCACTTTGTGAGTACCACCGGTGAACCGCATCACATTGGATCAAGGGATTTGAAAAACAGAAATGTATTACCTAGGATTCTGAACTTAGAGGTCAGAGTGATAGAAATTGTTCGTCATAATAACAAATTGCATCTAGTGATACCAGAGGGAAGGGCAAAGAAGGAATGGCTGACATTAATTCAAATCTTAATCTCAGTTTTGAGATCATGATGAATATCATTGAAAAAGAAAAATTGAGATCTATCATTGATACTAAAAATCTCTTCATAGGAAATGTACTAAGGAACGACGTGATGATGAACTTGAAGAATTCTTTGAGGGGAGTTGATGTCAAAATCATCATCCGTAAGAGATTTGTAAAATATCCAAGGGTCGAAAAGAGAGATAGATTGATTGAAATATCCCACAGCACAAATATCACACGTTTTTGTACTCCTCAGGAGCTGAGGAGTACCAGCGAACCTGGAGTTTTCATCAACGATAAAAAAATACCTAAGCCTGAGCCTGATGCTGCTCACGTCCGAGCTCGACTGACGGTATTTGGTCTTTTATGCTTGTCCCTTTTTGTACATTGGCTTCTATGTTTTTTCTGACCTATTCTTTCGTTGTGTTTCAGGTTCCACGTGTTCCTGAGAACAATAAAAATTATTCGCTGCAGGACTTGTCGGATCTTTATGAGGCTGCCATTGTAGCCAACGCTTCTCGGCTTGTGAGGCCCATCATGGCTGATATCCCTTTGCTCGAGAGGGACATCAATCCTTTCGAGGGACTCCCCCATCTGCTGGCTCATAATGGGGAAGACGATTTACGTCCAGAAAATGACGATACATTGGGAACGTTACATCCTTCAAATTATGTTTGCGGTGAGTAAGCCATATCCGAGATTCATCCCGAGGACGCCTACGCCGACAGCGTGGCACTTTGTATGTGGTGTCTCGGCTTTCTGGCTAAAATTTGGCTTGTTGTTGCTCGGGAGGATTTTGCGAAGCTCAATAAGCTCATGGCACTCATCTGCCGTAAACTTATGAAGAAGGGTGAAGGATTTCATGAGTGGGAAATAAATTGTTCCGCTCCCATAAATCACAAGGTTATCGTTGTGACTCCCTTGTGACTAACTGGCATTTTATTTATAAATATAAATATTATTTAGCTTTAGGGATTTTTATTCTGACATGAGAAAAAGAAAGGAGCGAGCACGACATTGGTTTTCTAGTAACGTTACATAAAATCATGAATTCTTTAATATCATCCGACGTAACGTGAAATCATTCTTTTAAAATGTAGAAGATTAAAATCTTTATTTAAGTTATCGGATTGATGAAAATCTATCGCATTGATCGGAAACGTGTAAAATCTTTGTTTAATGCATCGGAAACATGAAAATTCATCGGATTGAATGCGAAAAAGAAATATTATGTTATTTTTCATCGTAGAACAAAAATTCCATCGCATTGATCGGAAACGTGTAATCTTTGTTTAATGCATCGGAAAATGAAGTTCCATCGGATAGGATGCTGGTGATTTAAAGTCGTTGGTGTAGACAATGGTATACCAAAATGATTATGGAATACGCCGATGGCGTAGGATTGCGGAGATGTGCAAGGTCGTGAAATGAGGAACGGGATGATTCCTTTGATGAATCCCATATATTGTTGAAGTCTTCCAGGGTCATCTGAGATAGGCATTAGGGGCCTAGAATTGAGGATAATTATGCGAAGCACAGCCTGTTAGCGCCTTCCACTTGGAGCGAAGACGAGAAGCTTCAATATGTTCCCGTTCACATCGCTTCATACATGCTCACCTCTACCACATGCTCCATTGCGCACATATCTTACGACTTTGCACGTAGGCATACAATTAAATCACTTCCCGCTCAAACCCTGGAAGACTTCAAATTTTTAATGCAAGTCCTATTCGCGCTTAGTTCGAACATGTGCGTAGAGAGCAATGTTCAGAACATTGTTGTTGGTGGAAATGTAATTCTAACCTTCAACAGGGCAACTGACATCTCTAGACTACCTGATGACAGACTATTCGTATTTCAAATTACCCCACATTGGGTTGATCAGTACAGATTTGAAGCTTGTCGCGATATCGAGTTCTTACCAATGTTAAAGTGCTACGTAGATGGCAAGAACGTTAATGAGATTCAGCGTTTAAGCAGAGTCTACAACACCCTAGTGTCTGCTATCGAGCATTCGCTCAGTTTAGTAGTTATTCATCAGAGATATCTCCCCGGCCTGTGCTCTGCAGATTTTTATTCTCACCCACATTGCCCTAAATTCCTTCAGGATGCCAGATTTAAAGTCGTTGGTGTAGACAATGGTATCGGGATATTTAAAATCATACCAAAAAAGAGGAGACGCTCTCGCGGTGCTGCAAAGTATTATAAACCCTACGCACTATACTACAGTAAGGAAGTCATCTCCGAAGATCAAGCCGAAGCGTGGGGATTCTTATCTACCGTTTATGGGAAGGAGCTGCTTGTGACACTGTCCGAAATCGTTGCTGGTCAGTATTCATTACATATCAAAGAGCCAAAGAGAATTGCTATAGATTGGGTGTTCGAGTGCGGTACCGCCTCTTCACTACGAAGGGTTTTCAAGTCAATCAGTCCTAAACGGCTTCCCACTCTATCTTCGGAGATGCAAATCCTTGACTCGAGTACCGCAAATTTATCTGATGCAGTCGTGGACGGTTTGCGTCCCGCTCTTGATGATAGCGGCGTGTCCTCATCTTATTTAACCAATGTGTTTGAAAGCCTTGAGATTTCTGGTCCTCCCCCCGCCTTACCAATAATTAAGGGTATGATCTACTCAGGCCGTCACGCCCGTAGTAAATTCAACTACTACAATGCCTTGAATGCTGTTCAAGTTCAGTGCCACATACGGAATAACCCCCATCGAGGCTGATTTCAGCCCATTGGACCCACTTCAATGATTTGTTAGTTGTCATCATGAACATGTCATGTGCATTGTATCTTCAGACTGTCAATCCAGGCTCATCACTCACAATTGGGATTTAGGTGGCTATGTTAGAGGCGAGGCGTTCTGTTGTTACATAATTACAAAATGTTTATGGAATACGCCGATGGCGTAGGATTGCGGAGATGTGCAAGGTCGTGAAATGAGGAACGGGATGATTCCTTTGATGAATCCCATATATTG